>CAWUFW010021265.1:0-126163 GCA_963921515.1 Calotriton arnoldi
CGTCGCGGTCCCAGTCTGTGCATTTCTAAAAAAAGAAAAGCTGGGTGCTGAGGTTCACTCCCTTAACCTTAGTACGCCAAGAGCCTGAAAACAAGTGGGTTGCTTAATTCCCACCCATGAGTAAACCTGTGTTTACGCATGGGTCTGAATTACGAGCTTGGCTGTAATTAACGTTAAATGCCTCAACTGACTTTAATTCCGGCAGGTCAAACCTGCCAAAATTTAACAAGTGAAATCATACGGGCATTTACCGTACCATGCAGATTTTGGTGTGTTAAACACCAGAATCTGCGTGTTATTTCCCACATACTCATAATAGGTATTATTCATTGCACCTGATAAATAACATTCCCCATGGTATTGTTATTTATCGGGTGCGCTAAATAACACCTATGCTCATAATCAGGCCCAAGCTGTTAAAGCTCTTCAGGGGACATCCCCTGCCTCTCTCCTATGTCTCTGTTAAACTTTCACATAATATTAGAAAATGTGCATTCTTGGAATTGATCAGTTTTGCACTAGCTACTTCCATGTTGTAGCAATCCACATTGGTTCACATATTCAAAGTGCTGTAAATGTTATGCAAATTGACACTTAAACCAGTGGTGGATAGGGGTGCACTGGCAAATGTGGGAAGGCTGTATTTCAGTACTCAAAAATAACAGTGCTGCACTGTTGCTTACATTAATTCCTGAAAAAGGTCATTGTAATAATGAAGGACACAAAGGCAAAACCCCACAATCACTGCAAATGTTCTGCTAAAGCAATATGCAGTGGTATCTACTTTTAGGTATCCATGTAAATATAAAAAATGTTGGAACATCAAAGTATGTGAACACAGTGCATCTTCCATCCTACTCCACTTTACTCTATAGAAGGACTAGATATTTGTATTGTAATGGGTGCTGTCCCTGAAACCAATCCCCAGATGCACTCTTGCAACTACAACCTCTCCACCAAATCTCACCCTCTAACTTGATCACTATAATTTATACTACAAGATAAAAATACATTTTTACAGGAAGAACAAAAAGACTATCTACTCAACAGTAATAATTTATCACAGTTTAAAAAAAAATCTGTTTATTTATTTTTATTGGTTACAACACACTTGCAATGGTTTGCAGCATGTATCACATTAATGCATATCTTAATGAGGCGATTAGTTCACATAAAACGCTAAGGTAACCCTTCTGCAGTGCCCCCTTGTTAGACTTGGCATCTTTGGTGTGGTTTCACCTGACTTTTTGCCTCTACCTCCTGTATCTTTGATGCTGTGCTGGATTTTGATTTTGCTGGATTAGATGCTTTGGGCACTTTGCCACTGCTGATCAGTGTCAAAGTGCAAATGCTCCCTATGTAAATTGTTGTTACAATTGGTTCTCCCCGATTGGCATATTTGATTTACTAGTAAGCCCCTAGTAAAGTGCACTGAAGTGTGCCAGGGCCTGTAAATCAAATGCTACTAGTGGGCCTGCAGCATTGATTGTGCCACCCACATGAGTATCTCTGAAAAGGTAACTCATACCTGCGACTACAGTGTCTGTGCGCAGTTGCTAACTGCCATGTCGACTTGGCAAGTGCACCCACTTACCAGGCCCTAACCTTCCCTTTTCGTATATGTAAGGCACCCCTATGGTAGGCCCAATGTACACCCCTGGGCAGGGGGCAGTGTATGTGAAAGGTAGGACATGTACTGGTGTGTTTGACATGTCCTGATAGTGAAATACTGCCAATTTCGTTTTTCACTATTGAAAGGCTATCTTGCCCCTTAGGCTGAATGGGAGTTTATTTATAATGTGACCACACTAGCCCCAGGCTATGCTGGGGAAGGGAACTAGAGGCAGACAGGGCGTCAGGAGCAGGCCAGCCTCCAACATAAACTGTTATACACAAATGAGGCCGCTCCCGATTTTATGACCTAAAAAGTGCTCAGGGTTGTTTTGTGTATGTGAGTGAAGACATCTCACAAAAAGTTTTGGACTGGCCTCACACACCACCTGGTGTCATGCTTCATCATCGGCCGTCCTCGCCCTCTAAAAACTGGGTTTGATAGAGGGCGGGCATTCACCTGACGAGAGGATGCACTTCTAAACTAAGTGGGAGCCCAAAGTGAGTGAGTGGGATTAAAAACCATTACAGTTGCCTCACTAAATTTTAATGGAATAGGTAGCTGTATGGTATTAAAAACACGTGAACGGTGATATGGGGAAAGTTATTAACCCCTCGCCGTATAGAATTGGGTCGACATGTTTCTGCCTAGTGTCATACAGTGGTACATGACATTCATCAGGACCTATATTTATAAAGGGCTCCGCTCTTACCAACTCTGTGGTGAGAAAACCACTAGGTGGGGTGACCTGTGTCACTCTCCACTTCCTGGGGGTCCTTTGTAACCCCACAGACTTCACCCCACGTACACCATGGAAGGAGAAATAAAGGGAGAGCCCCTGTTGTCAAACCTTCATCAAGGTGCGCTCTCCGCGGCATCACTCTAGCGGTATTCAGCTCTCCTGGGAGATGGCCGATGATGAAGCATGACACCAGGTGGTGTGTGAGGCCAGTCCAAAACTTTTTGTGAGATGTCTTCACTCACATACACAAAACAACCCTGAACACTTTTTAGGTCATAAAATCGGGAGCGGCCACATTTGTGTATAACAGTTTATTTATAATGTCTTATAAATATAACTTCCCATTGGGACAAGATAGAGAAATAAAGTTTAGGCTCTCTGAACTCAGAATTTAATAGCACATCTTTTTAGTAAAGATGGTTTTAAAATTGGGTGTTTGAAAATGCCACTTTTAGAAAGTAAGAAACAAATAGGATTCATTCAAAGTCCCTTTACGACTTACTGAGAACATTACCGATGTTGAGAATATCTTCCATCAGGTAATTTTGCGTGTATAAATAGAAGTACATAACTGATAGCTCGGTTGGAGCATCGAGAGTCCAGTAATTAATGAAAGGTTTTTGCATTATTTTTAGATCACACCAATACCTATAATTAAGAAGCCCTGATGAGAGCCCCCGTATTTCTCTCCTGGGACTCGAAATGCGTTGGCATTTATTTACACTGAGGAACTGTGAATTAAATATACGTTCTGATTGAGGGCAATGTAATCATCCCCTGTCGTATGTACAAAGTGTGTTCCCTGATGTATTAACGTCCCCTTGAGTTTGATGAACTAGTAGTGTCAAGGGTTGCCAATTTGGCAAATTATGAAATGGTGTAAGAATATGTATGTTATTTTTGTTATGTAGTGATGTCATATTGTTAATGTGGGTCGTCTATGATGTTTTTGTAATTGTTAAATGTTTTATTGGTTATTGTATATCATTCTGGAATGAATAAGTGATTCTTTTTCACATTAGAACTTTCTGAAAAATATATGAATATTTATAAAAGAAAAGGTTAAATAAATAACCCGATCAAATCAAAAGAAATGCATTTGATCATTGCTTTAAAGAATTAGCTGTATAAATGATAAAGGTTTCAGGTTTACCCCCTCTTGTTTCTTAATTTACACGGCCCCACCTGTTCCTTGTCCTTTGGGCATAACCCCTTTTGACGATAAACTTTTAGAAAGTAGGCATTTTCTTGTTTAACCATTCTGTGTGCCTCTGCCTGTTTGTGTATTGACTGTCTGGTTTTGGAGTGACAGGGGCTGGGGAGGTGCATTCTCTTAGACAGCCACCGGGGGTGGGGGGGGTTGATATGTGTCCTGCTTCTCCTGAATGAGTCAGGGCTGGGCTGAATAGACCTGGGCTGCATTCAGAGTAGGGGGAGGAGTTCTCACTACACCTCAATAGGCCCGGTCTGCATTTAGAGTAGTGGGAGGAGATTCCCTTTACACCTGAATAGGGTCTGTCTGCCTTACACAATGGTGTCTCTACCTCCTACCGGGTAGCTGCACCAGAGAGGACAGAACTGGTTTGGACTAGCTCAGAGACCCTAGCACAAAGAGAACAAAGACATTTTGGGGTATAAGTATTAGACCATAAACTCCTGAACTTTAGGCTTCTTCTGGAATCAAGAGGAACCTTTGCCAAGGAGAAGAGCTGGAGAAACTGAGGAGAAGTACTGCCCCTTTGCTGTGTGTCTCTGGTTGGCATGCAGAAGCTGTTTCCTGCCAGTGAAAGGAGATGGACTTTGCTGTGTGCTGTGTCCCCTGCTTGAAGAAGATCTCCAAGGGCTTGAGTAGAGCTTGGCTCCAGTTTTGAAGTCTCAGGGACACCAAGACCTCACCCCCAGCTCCCCTGAACTTCCTTGCTAGGAGTTCTGACCTGCCAGGAGGTGCCTGTCTTGTCCTCTGGAGATTGTTTCTGCTGTTGGGAGTTGGAAAAGCAACACAACTACAAGAAAATCGACGCATCGCTCTTCTTGCGGCAGTTTTTCCCGACGCAGCACAGTGATGTGAGAAGAATCGGGAAACAGCGTTTACAACGCTGCCATTACATCGTGTTCCTTTTACAACGCTGTCGTTACAACGACCACGTTGTTAGAAACATGATACCTTTACAACGCAAGTCATTAGATTGACTTGCTGTAGGAAGCGCGCTAACCTAAGGAATAGTATAATTTACTATTCCAACACCTTCCTACTGTTGCGCACGCTGGAGTTGGATTAGTAAATTATACTATTCCTAAGTCCAGCGCGCCCCCTACAGCAAGTCGATCTAATGACTTGCGATGTAAAGGTATTGCGTTCTAACAACGCGGTCATTGTAACAACCGCGTTATAATAGAACGCGATGTAATAGCATGCGTAGTAACATGCTATATTCGAAGAATCTCCACGCATCGCCGCTGCAGAATCCAACGCAGCACCTGTCGCTGCTGCAAGAACCGACGCATCGAAGGATCATTGCTGAAGAAACCGATGCAGCGCCACTCAACACCACCGCATCGATCGCCGATGCATCCCGGATTTCCACGCATAGTACCTGTGCGGCAAGTTTTCCTGATGCATCACCTGCGGACCAGAACCGTCTCGGAATCGACGCATCATTTCCCCCTACAGACCGGATTCGACGCATCACTTCTCCTGCGTGCAGCAGAACCGTCGCATCGCCTCCCCATGGTCTCAGAAACTGACGCATCACTTTGTTTTCGACGCTTCCCATCTCTGCGGCTGTTTGGCCTTGTGTATTTTGTCACAACTAGAGGTACTTTGTGAGAAATCACGCATCCATAGTTTTCTATGGTCCAAGTTGTTTGAAACCTTTTTAAAGTCCTATTCTTAGTACATGTATGTTGTATTTTTGTTGTTTTGGTCTTGTTGAGTTTAGATAAAGATACTTTATTTTTCTAAACTGGTGTGGTGTCTATTTGTGGTGTTATCACTGTATTACTGTGTGTTTTGAGTACAAACACTTTACACATTGCCTTTGGGATAAGTCTGTCTGCTTGTGCCAAGCTACCCACGGGGTGAGCAGGGGTTATCTAAAGTGTGTATCCCCCTTACCATGACTAGAAGCAAGGGTCCCTACTTGGACAAAGGTACCTACCTCTGCCAACTAGAGACACCCATTTCTAACACCCTGCAAGTCCAGTTGATTCTTCCTCAAACTTATTGACTGCATGCGTTGGGGGTGTCGAGTAGGTGTCAACTGATGCTGATACTTACAAACAAAATGCTTCAAACAATTTGTGTAACTGAACAAGAAAATCAGGTTCAACCACTCCCTACATTGTGTTTCCTATTCTGTTACCAGTTGTCGTATGCATTCAACCTGGTACTACTTATTGTGGACGGGCATTCTCTGTCATGTTGTTGTGTCATGTGGGTCTTGGGAGAGGATGCAAAAAGGTGGTCAGTATCGCATTCCAATTCTCATCTCAGGAGTACTTTCTAATACCTTTCCAGTCTTCTTGCTCCAATAGCACGTTTACTCTTGGCCCTTTTACTAACGTCATTTGCCCACCTTCGATAATGGTGGTGGTTCGACTGGTTTCCAATGCATGTCTATGCACCGTTTTGCCAATATAAGGGCCAGGTCTATAAATCTATTGCTGGCTCTGCTAGCTTTGGGTCTAGGAAATAACCCCAAAAGGCAAACTTCTGGCATGTAGCCTAGGTCTCTACGGACCACCATGTTCAGTTTTTGTACTATGTGTTCTCTAATCGTGGAAATCTTGCAGAAATCTCTCTTTGGACAATTTAGTAAATGCTGTGCAATTACCATAAATTACCATCACCCTTTTTCCATGCCAATATCTATTCTTGAGGTGATGAATCTTGGCCACTATATTTTAAGCAAAAGAGCTCCTTCATAAACACAAGCAATAAATCAAATATAAATAAATATTTTAGTCAATAATGGCAGTTTGTGTGTAGTTTTAAAGGGTTTTATTTTCTAATTAGAGTTTTTAGATTCTTCTTATTCTTTATTCATTAGTAAAATATCAATCAGGTTACAGAATTGATAACAGAAAAATAAAGTTAATACAGAGTATATTATAATGTGCCTACGGCGCATTCCATAAAGGAAAGAATCCTTATTAAAGGTAATGTGGTACAAATGATGTCAGTCAGAACCCATGAAGAGCTCAAAAATAAAGGCAAGAGTGAGATTAGCATGAAGTTAAAAATCAATAAATTCATAATTGCTGTTTCCCATAAAATGAAAATAAAGCATACAGCAAATAAGCCTTGGCAAAGCCAATTAGTCAAAGCATAAAGCTTGAGTTTTAATAAATGTCAAAAGAAGGTGTAGTGTGACATTTCTGCTCTCCCTCCCCTCTTCTTCATATTAAATCTCTCCAGCTGAATCTGTGCTGTGCAAAAGGAATCTGAAATCTCTGTCTAAGTCTCCCAGCATTCTCCTCTAAAGGAATCTCTCTCCCCTCTCTCTGAAGATCTCAGCCTGAAACTCCTAAACTAGCAACGCGTTTATAAGCTATAACTTAAATATGTGGTCTGTTCTTGTCTTCTTCCAATGGAAATCCAGCAACTCTCCACGTCATCAATCATGCAAGACCAAGAACAGCTTGGTATACCCCCAAACTGCGTACACTTAAGCAGGCTTGTAAACGGTCCGAAAGAAAATGGAGAAAAGATTACTCCATTACTAATAAAATGATTTATAGGGAGGATAGTAAAAGGTATAAGGAAGAAATTAAGTGTGCACAGTCCCTTTACTACGAAAACCAAATACTTTCAGCCCCAATTCTTCTTGCGAAATATTTCGCATAGTGAAATCTCTTATTAAACCCCCTCCCCTACCTATTCCTTGCGATGATATGTCATCTCGTTGCAACCAATTAGCTACTTTTTTCTTCAATAAAATCCAAGATATTTATACCTCCTTTCACCAGACCACAGTTTTAATCAATGTCCCCCTAATCAACAACAAAGGAGGCATTGATAATCGTATTTTAGCTGAAATTCCTTTCCTGGATCAATCCGCCCTGCAAGGTATCCTTGGCCAGTTGAAGTCAGGTTCCCCCAGGGATACAGTTCCCCCCTCATTTTAAATCGAATTTTTGATACAGTGTCTACTGTTATCCTAGATATGATTAATGCTACATTCCGGACAGGCATAGTCCCTCCCCTTGGAAGCAAGCAATGGTTAAAGCTTTGCTGAAAAAACCGAACCTGGCCCCTAAGATGTTAGGGAACTATCGTCCCATTTCACTATTGCCAGGGATCAGCAAAATTGCTGAAAAACATGTGAATAGTGCTCTGTCCGCATTTTTGGAAAGCAATAACTGTCTTCACCCGTCTCAAACTGGGTTCAGACCCCAACAGGGCACAGAAACCGCCCTTTTAGCTGTGGTTGAGGCAACTAGGAAAATCCTAGACAAGGGGGGCTGTGCTGCCATTGTGCTTTTAGATCTGAGCGCAGCCTTCGACACAGATCAATCATCAGCTGCTCATCCAGAGGCTTAAAGAAGTAGGAGTGACTGATCTGGCCCTTAAATGGATCCACTCCTTTCTGGACGACCGGTCATTTCAAGTGTTCCATGAAGACTGCATCTCTGACCCTCTGCCACTCCGATGTGGGGTTCCTCAGGGATCCTCCCTGTCCCCCACGCTTTTTAATGTGTACATGAGCCCCCTGGCAGGTGTTGTGGAGCCTTTCGGCATCCAAATCATCACATATGCCGACGATACGCAGCTGATTGTCTCTTTTAATCAGCTCAACAACACTGCCCCGGAGTGGGCCATGTGTCTTCGAGAGGTCTCAGCATGGATGGAGGGCTCATTCTTGAAGTTAAACGGATCTAAAACGGAGCTGATGTTTCTGGGTAAACCTTCTGTACCCAATATAATATCATCTTGGCCGAGTTGCTTCGGCCCTCCCCCATCCCCCAAAGATTATATCAAGAGATTGGGGGTTTGGTTAGATCGTAACCTTGATTTTGGGGAGCAAGCAAGGAAGGTTGCTGGTAGCTGCTTTGGGCTGATGAAGATGACACGGAAAATCATTCCTCTCCTCCCTTTCTCTGCAAGGAAAGTGGTGGTCCAGTCCCTTATTCTTTCTAGGCTCGACTACGCCAATGCCCTATACTTAGGAGCACCTTGCTCCACGGTTAAGAAACTGCAAATTGTACAGAACTGTACGACAACTTTTGAATATTTCCAGCCGACAGTCAGCAGGGGCTGCCCTGGCCGCCCTTCACTGGCTGCCCATTCAGCAGAGAGTGCAGTTCAAGGCTCTCTGCATTTCACACAAGGTACTGTTAGGTTCTGGCCCACCTATCACACGCTCCCTCATTTCCTCTTACCATCCTGAGAGAACACTGCGATCATGCAATAAACAGTTGGCAGCTGTACCTAGAATCAGGAAAGCACGTACAGGGGTCGCCTTTTTTCATATAACGCTGCAAGGCTATGGAACTCCCTCCCCCTGCCATTCGGTGTGAAACTAACCATCTGGTCTTCCGGAAACGTATAAAAACCTTCCTGTTTCCATAAACTGATATGTAGTTCATGAACTTCGGCCTCTAGCGCTGGGATGCCTTTGGTAACCATGCGCTTTACAAATGTTTTACAATTACAATTACAATTACTTGCCATGGCACACTGTTTCACAGTCTGATACCTCTTTAAAATGACTTCATTTCCTAACCTTCTGATAAAGCAACTGTTACATTAGCTGAATATAAGGGCTGTAAGCTGCAAAGAAAACTTATTATTTGGGCAGGAAATCATTAGAAACAATATATAATTATGCATTTTGAAATACATGCACTTTCTGTTCTCTATGGCAAATAAATGAAGCTTTTAGTCAGTTATGAATAGGGCTCGGTTTAAAAAGATAACATTCTACCAGCAACAAGCACAATATCAGGAAGGTTCTGAGGTTACATACTGTAAATATTGCGGGGCATCTTTATTTCACACAAAAGGCACAATCTTCTGTTATCTGGAAGGTCAAGTTGAAGCTCTTCGAGCAAGCTAAACCAATACCTGTTACTGTTTTCCGCACTTTTAAATGTTGTGTTAATTTAATACAAGCTGTACATTACTGCTGCACACTTGTTTAATTATTATTGCAAGTTAAAAAAAACACATTCTATAGTTGAGACAAAATCTAAACTAGTCACAATAACTATAAAGTATATTTGCACATGTTTTAACATTTTTAAAGAACATCATTTATTAAAGGGAAAGCGTCTGGTCGAACATCAAAGCCTCATGTTTTGTTTTCAGCACCAAATTTCTGCGTGTGATGTTTAAAGCCCAAGGCAGATTTGCCATTTAAATTGGTTTTAAAATATATTTCTAACAATTCCCAATAACGTTTTAGAGCCCCACATTTTCAAACCGAGTGTGAGAAGTCTGCATCTATACTTCCACATCTCAAGCACTTTTGTGTGTCTTTTCCCAGTACGTGATTAAGCTGTTTAGGTGTTAGGTATGTGGCATGTAAGTAATTGAACTGGATATATTTGAGGAAAGCAATTCAGGAGACTCTTTGTGTACTCTTTCATTGCCTCCCATTCTTTTGCCTTGAGTGCCCTCCTAGTTTAGGTCTCCCATCTGGTTTTATGGTTAGGATATCGGTTGTAATCATGGCTGTGAGTGATTTGTAAAACTAGATAATCACTCTATTGACCCCCCACTCTAAAGAGGAGTACCAGTGCTTCACGGTTCAGAAGTTCTGTGCCTCTGCTACTCCAATATTCGTGTACTATACTTTTGAGCCTACCATATGTTAAAATGTGTGCTGGAGGGAAGCTCCAAATCTTCCATCGTTTCTCTCATGGTGAACAGATTCCCTTTCTTAAAACAATCACCAAATCTCCAATTGTGGATAACTTATCACAGTTGCACTGTGATGTCATAACGCCTGCAGCCTATGATACCAGACTGTCTAAAGGGAAGGTCACTTAGCAGCATTGCAACAGCTGCTCAAACAAGGAATTGTTGACAGCCTATCATTTGTTCTGATATGAAGTATTGCTGGTTCTGTCGGGAAAGAAATTGCTTTCCTACCAACTGAATATAAGACAAAATTAGCAAACAAAAACAATTATTCAAACATTTGTGTCGTCACAGTAAATGGAAAAAGGGAAACAAAGAAAGAACACACCAATTATGATTTAATCAGAAAGAGTATATTGAAAGAATTACTTTTTCTTTTTTTCGTTTTACATTTTATATTGTATAGATGACACTAATAGACTGTCACAATTAAAAGAACAAAACGGCGCAAGTGCTGAGGTGACAAGGTGCAAAAAGTGCTGGTTGTGAACAGGATATATACAGTGAAGCATTTGCTGATTAAAAATGATCATTTCCGATGACATCCATCCCTAGGTACATAAATCTCTGCGCCACTTGGGATTAGAATTTCCTCATGACGTGGAGCAGGGAGAATAGGGTCAGGATTTTAAAAAGAGCATCAACGTTTCGACCCAGATGTGTGCAAATTGTCAGTAGTCACGGCGGGTCTTCTTCAGGACTGAAAGATCACAGGGACACCCTGTACAATTTAAAGGGGAGTATTAGATTGGTGTGCAAGACCATTGGTTAAATGAGAAGGGACCAAACAGGTAGGTGAACAAGGACCTACCCGAATAAAGGTGATTTGAAATTGAACGTCTTCAAGGTATGATCCACTGTGTGGTTGGATTCATGAATGCAAGGAGTCATGCAAGATCCTGGTTGTAATGAATAAGTCTGGGGTAGTGAACAATCACTTCCAGAAGCGGCACGGTTGAAAACTAGAGTGAAAACGGCTAAGAATCAGCTTTGTAAAACATTCTAACTGTTTGGCAAAGAATCCTCGTGGTGTGCCTATTATAGCTGAACCCTAGCATGCAACAAAGTCAAGGAGAAAAGGAGAAGCAAGCTCATGCAGCTGTGATTTGACCATATGAGAAAAAGGACAGGCGCGTTCAAGCGGCTGTCAAACCAGGTCAGGAGGCTCCTAGTCATACCTGGTGTGCTAGACATGAGTCATGCGAGCAAGTACGGCTGTGGTGCCTTGAAACGAGGTGGCGTTTGTTGTGGACGTGATCAGACGAGCTCAATTGGCTAAGAAGCCTTGAAGAAGGCAGGAATGGTGACTTCGCATAAGGAGGATCATGCAGCAGTGGTAAGTCACTGGTGAAATCAGCCGTGCGAATAAAACAGCTGGCCCAGTGGTGTTCAAAGGCCAGCTCGTGTTGATGTGACTGAGGAGTACAAAGGAGACAAGCGTGTGAGTGAACTCCATGCAAGCCTAACAAGGGGCAAATGCCATTGGCAAGAAAGTGGTAGTAATTGAACGCCATGCAAATAGTTGTAAGCTGCCTACTGCGTGATTACTGAAGCTGTCTAAGCCGGACTGGTGTATTCATGCAAGCGCCATACAAAAGGCAATGATGGTTGATTTATTTAAAACAGTATGCCAGACAAGGTAAGTAACTGATGAAATCGCGCGAATAAAACCTCACCCCGTAGTGTAAAAGGGCTAGCTCGTGCTGGTGTGGTACTTGCACAGAGGTGACAAACGCATGGATGAACTCCATGCAAGCCAAACGGGGGAGCAAATGCTGTCGGCGAGAAGCGGTAGTGAAACTAAGGCTGGAGGATTGGTTAAGAACCAATGCTATGCACGTTGATGAATGCAGCCTAACGCGTGATTAATGAGGCTGTCTGTGCAGGACTGTGGTATTACGGTTGAAAAGATTACAATTCATGCGAGCGCTATAGCAAAAGTGATGCCGGTCGATTTAAAACGGTATGACAGACAAGGAATTGTTGTGAGGAACGCAGCCTACAACGTGATTGCTAATTCTGTCTGTGCCTGACATGATCAATTCATGCGAGCGCTTTAGCATAAGTGATGCCGGTCGATTTAAAAACGGTATGACAGACATGGGATTGTGGTGAGGGATGCGGCCTGAGACGTGATTGCTGATTCTGTCTTTGCCCGGCAGGATCAATGTGGTTGCAAGCAAGTGCAAAAGTCGAAATGTAAAGTGTGAAAGATAAAATCATGCCGGTCAGGAACTGTTAGGGGAAGAAAGTCTTACCTCTCCCGGCGCTGCTCGTGCAATGAACCGTGAGCGCCCGGGGCAGTAGACTGCTTAAGTACGCGACCGCTGGCCACGCACCTGCCGGTAATTCGTTTAAATGAGGCCCTGAGGCATGACACCCGTGGTTTGAATGCTACGTTGGGGAAGTATGCATTTCTCTGGGGTTTAACTATTTCCTTACCAGAGCGGAGAATGGCGCTCAGGCGATCCCACGTGGGCGGTCCTTTGCTAGTGGTATAGAGCGATTGGGTCAATTATGTACATCAATAATTAGTTTCTGGCACTGTTGATTTTATGTGAAATCTACATACTAACCTCAGGGTATGTCACATCTAATGTAAATTTTGCACAATAAAATACATATACATTTTCATGCACAACGGCCGCACAGTTGGCCGCATCACAATAATTATAGCATCATTCCTTTTGATGTTGAGTGGATAATTGAATTGTGTGAGATGATCTACAATTTCTGGCAGAGGCAGAATTTTTGACAAAAGCAAGGCATTGTCCTTGAGGTTGGCCACATTGAATGTCAGTTATGCGCAATGATTTACAATTTCAGACAAACCTATTTGAGATGATCTACAATTTCTGGCAGAAGTAGAATTTTAGGCAAAAGCAAGGCATTGTCCTTGGGGTTGGCCATAATAAATGTCAGTTATGCACAATGATAAACAATTTTATACATTTTCAGAAAAAAACACCCGCAATATCCTTACAGTAGGCTACATCAAATGTCAATCTACAAGTAAACAATTATGGCATCTTACCCAGGAGTTGGTAGTATACACTGTATTATGAAATAACGTGCAAGTGGTAGTGTTGCGAATACCTACATGAATTAAAAAACCATTTGAGCTAAAGTTCTATGGTACAGTAATCGTGGGACATCAAGTCCTCCACATTTAGTGACAGAAAGAAGGACCAGGACATCAATGTACAGTGGACACTGAAGTATGTGAAATAGCCCCATGTCAGTGTAGATGCAATCTCCTCAATTCATACTTCTTTCTATAAAGTGTAGATGTGTTGTGTTATCCAACTGTTTGTGGTGTTGCAAGAAGAACCTATATCTATTTCGGTGAGAATAGATGTGTATAGGATTATCTTCTAACAAGGAGGCCAAGCTGCCTACTGGTCTCTTCAAGTTCGTTCAGACCATTGTTCACAGTGTCAAGCAAGTGTGTCCATCTGCACTCTTTGAAATTGAGTGATGCAGCTAGGTCACCGCCCCTTGAATGTGGGAGGACCTTTTCCAGTACCCACCACCTGAGCTCCTCTGATTGGTGGTTCTTTTCAAGACAGTGTTCTACCAGAGGGGCTCCCTGGGGCTTGCAGCGCCTCTGCTGCAATGCTGTAGAATTCTGTTCTTGACTTTCTTTGTGGTCCTGACATGGAAGAGAAATTGGTGTGTGTAACCACATTTAACACAAGAAGCCAGGAAATCAAGAAAATAATCAAAAAATATTGGAACCTGGTGGCCTCTGAAATTAACACCGCCCGTGATCCTGTCTTTGCCTTTAAGAGAGCAAAAAATGTACGTGATCACGTTGTTAGCGCATACCTGGCACCACCAAGTCCCCCTCACGTCAGGACTACAAAGAAAGTCAAGAACAGAATTCTACAGCATTGCAGCAGAGTGCGCTGCAAGTCCCAGGGAGCCCCTCTGGTAGAACACTGTCTTGAAAAGAACCACCAATCAGAGGATCTCAGGTGGTGGGTACTGGAAAAGGTCGTCCCACATTCAAGGGGCGGTGACCTAGCTGCATCACTCAATTTCAAAGAGTGCAGATGGACACACTTGCTTGACACTGTGAACAATGGTCTGAACGAACTTGAAGAGACCAGTAGGCAGCTTGGCCTCCTCGTTAGAAGATAATCCTATACACATCTATTCTCACCGAAATAGATATTTATTATTTATTATTTATTTGATAGTTTTATAGAGCGCGAACCAGACCCGTGAGGGTATCAGAGCGCTTTACAGGATTAAGGGGGTGGAATACAAAGCGTAAGGATGGGAGGGATCATATTGGGAAAGGTAGGGGATACATTATACAGGAGGAGCACGCAGTCTAAAGTCCAGGCTACATGTGGGAATAAAAATTAAAGCAGGTGGATATAATATACAAGAAGGCATGCAGTCTCAGCTCTTGGGGGGATGCCCAGGAGTGCAGAAAAATGTATCATCCGTAGAGGCCGAGGATAATGCCGAGGTGGAGGGTGGAACATGTCGATGAGGTGATTGTAAAGTATTCATTAGACGAGGTATTTACCCATTAAGAAGGTTTTGGTCTCCTTCTTGAAGTGTGCCAAGGACGGAAGTCTTCTGATGGCGGGTGGGAGAGAGTTCCAAATTCTTGGTGCGGCCCCAGAGAAGGCCCGATTGTAGGTTTTTTTCTTCCGGAAGCGTGCTGGTTGCAGCAACAGGTCTTTGGCAGATCGGGAGTTTCTGGCTCCTCCGGATACCATGAGTTTTTGTGCGAGAAATGTAGGGAATTGGAGTAAAGAGCTTTGTGAGTAATGCAGGCCACTTTAAATTGGATTCTGGCCTCTAGGGGAAGCCAGTTCAGAGCTTTGAGGTGGGGAGAGATGTGGTCAAATTTCTTTGAGCCCGTTAGGTGTCTGGCGGCGGTGTTGAGGCAGGCTTTCAATGGGGCCAGAGAGTTCTTGGGTAGCCCTGCGAGAGTAGCGCATCCATATTCTAGTCTGGAAATGACTAGGGCCTGGGTTGCCGTTTTAAGGTCGGACACATCGAGGAAGGGTTTTAGGTTTCTTAGGTAGCTCAGGTGGAATCTAGCCGTTTTGGCCATCGAGTTTATATGGCCATGCATATTTAGGCTGCCGTCAAGGGTTATTCCAAGGGATTTCGCCGAGTCAACAATGGTAGGAGGGCAGTTTAGTGCTGTGATGGGGTTGATCCATTCCTGGATGTCTGGGTTGGGTTTGGGTGGGGAGATCAGAAGAAATTCAGTTTTATTTGCGTTGAGTTTAAGCTGGTTGGCGGTGAGCCAATGGACTGTCAGCTTCAGGGCCTCGTTCAGGGAGAAAATGTCCTCAGGGGAAGAGATTTTTATGTAGATCTGTGTATCATCGGCGTACATAAGGTAGGAGATGTTGGCGGCACGAAGCACCTTGGTGAGAGGTTCAAGGTAAAAGTTGAAGAGGGTAGGGGAGAGGGTTGATCCTTGGGGGACTCCAACCGAAACCGGAGAGGGGGCGGATAGATCACCGTTGATGAGGACTCTCTGTGAGCGGTTTTGGAGGAAGGATCTAAACCATTCAAGGACGGTGCCATCCAACCCCATCCTGAGTTTGAGGCGTTCTAGGAGAATTTCGTGGTTAACCGTATCAAAGGCGGAGGAAAGGTCTAGAAGGATTAGGAGACAGGTGTCGCCTAGGTCGATGGCTTGGAGGGCGTCATCCACAATGTGGAGGAGGGTGGTTTCCGTGCTGTGTCCAGGTCTGAACCCTGATTGGAAGTCATCTAGCAGGTGAAAGTTGTTGATGTGTAGGCTTAGCTGCTGTTGCACACATTTTTCCAGAACTTTGGCAAGGAGTGGGATGTTGGATATGGGTCTATAGTTCGCAGCGGAGGCAGGGTCCAGCGTGGGTTTTTAGGATGGGGACAACTTGGCCAGCCTTGAGCGAATCAGGAATTGAGCCCTGTAGGAGGGAGGCGTTGATTATTGAGGTCCAGGAAGGGATGATAGCCTGAGAGGCGGCAGCTAGGCAGTTAGAGGGAGAGGATCATTAAAGTGATTGTTCGGTTTTAAGGAGGCAAGAATTCTCGAGATAGAGTGTTCGTCATAGATTTTAAAGTTGGACCAGTGCGCTAGGTTTTTGGGTGAAGTTTGGGAGGACAACACAGAGAGAAGAGGTGGAGCTGGCAGATTTTGATTTTGGTGGTGAGTTGCGGATTTAAGTTCATTTCCTAGGGCAGAGATTTTGTTGCAGAAGAAGGAAGAGAATTCCTCGCTTGATATTAGGGGTTTAGGTGTTTCTTTGGGGGTTTTCGCTAGTTTGTTGGATTGGTGTTTGACCAAGTCCAACAGCTTGCGAGGTCGATTTTGGCGTTCTCCAGTTCAGTTCTGAAGAATTCTTTTTTAGTGTTGAGGATTTTCTTATTGTAGGCGTTTCTGGCCTGGCGGAGAAGTTTTAGATGTGCTGCTGATGGGTGTTGTTTCCAGATTCGTTCAGTCTGTCGAAGGGATCTCCTCTCCTTGTTGTGGGATCCGCTGAACCAGGGATTTCTGTCTTTGATCTGGGTTCTTTTTAATTTTAGTGGTGCCAGGTCATCGAGAATGTCGGATATGGTTGAGGAGTAATGATCCGCTAGGTTGTCGACCGAGGTGCACTGAGGGGGGTGGGGGGTGGGGGGGTGGGTCGGACTTACAACGCGCTGCCAGTTTCTCGTGGTCGAGGTTCTTGGTGTCTCTAACCCATCGTTTGGGAATCACGGGTTGAGGTGTCCATGTTTTGTGGGTGCTGGGCAGGAGGAAGGTAATGGCGTGGTGGTCGGACCAATCACAAGGGTCAATAGAGATAGGTTTGACCGCTGATTCCTTAGCAATGATCCAGTCTAGAGTGGCGCCTTTCGAATGAGTAGGGAGGGAGCAGGCTTGGATAAGGGCTTGATCAGCCAAGAAGTCTCTGATGGCATTGACCTGAGGGTCCTTAGGATCGTTCCAATGCAAGTTAAAGTCGCCAAGGAAATTGTCATTAGAGTTTGGAGAAACGTTGGCTGTGATGATTTCCATGAGGAGGTCCGTAAAGGTGTCGTTCTTGCCTGGGGGGTGGTAGAAGATGTGAAGTTTGCACAGCTGTGAGGTGTTGTTGGAGATGGAGAGTGCGAGGTATTTGCAGGAGTCTGTGGGGTCCACCGGCAGTTCAGTAACAAGGAGGTTGGAGCGGTAGATACAGGCAATGCCACCCCCTTTTTTCTTTGAGTGCCTGTCCATCCTTACGATGTTATAGTTGGGCGGGACTAAGAGGTCTAGGTAGGGCGATGAGGATTCCTTGAGCCACGATTCAGTCAAGATCGCTAGATCCGATTTATGACTCAGGATGAGGTCGGCGACATCAGATGCATGCTTTACAGCTGACCTGCAGTTTATTAGGAGGCCGGCTAGGGAGGGGTAGGAGTGGGTGTCGCAGGTGGGCAGAGGTGGGAACTTTAGCTACGTTGCTATTGACCACCCCTCTGCTGCGGAGGGTAGCAGATCTGTTAGGGTTGGTTGCAACCGTGCAGATAGGGTGTTCTCCCCTTAGGTCTAAGGGGCATGAGGTTGTCAGGGCAGAGTCGTAGCTACTGAGGAGGTCAGCCCCTTCTTCCTCCGTGAGTTCGGAGGGATTGATCGTGCCAGGGGTGGGTTTGTAGCAGTGGAGGAGAGCAAGAATGTCCTCCTCCGAGAGGTGGCAGGGTTGCTTGCGTGGGCGCAAGTGTCTCAGGGATAGTGGTAGTGGGTGAAGGAGGGGCTTCGTGAGGAGGATGTGGGTCGCATTTTGTGAGAGCCAGAGATTCGAGAAGGAGAGTTCGGTGATGTGAAGGAGGTGCTTTAGGTCCACAATCGATTTGTGGATGCTCAGTGTTAATTCGGAGGATCTGCGGTGGAGAATATCAATTTCTCTAAGAGAGGTATGTTCTGACAGGCCGGGGGCCAGTTGCAAGGGAGCGGTTCTGATAGTATGTGCTGGTAGCCTAGGGGTGGGTTCAGGCGGGCCGAGGGCTGGTTGCAGGCGAGTTATTCGGATGGAGTGAGGGGGCTAGGTCGATCCGCGTCCCTATGAGAGGGAAGGTCTTGCGGGCAGGGGCCAAAGGGGTGGGAGCGATTTCGTCTGACTGATTGTGCAACCTAGTGGTGGGGCTAACTTGACCAGAGTTCTGGGCCCTATTAGGCGTTTCCATAACAGTGTTGTGGGCCCTAGTGGGAGTTTCAGTAGCCCGGAGTACAGGAAGATTACGCGGGCAGGAGGTTAAGGGTTTAGGGACGCTTCTGGTGGTATGTGCTGGAAGCGTGATGGCGGGCCAGGTTGACATGTTAGGTGGGCCCTGGGGGGAGTATTGGAGGTCGACGGAGCGGGGATCGCTAGGAGGTCTAGGTTCAGTGGTATGGGCACGCATTGGATGGCATGCGTAGGTGACAGGGTGACAGGGCCGGGTCGCCCAATGACGTGGTCACTGGCAGGAGTGGCTGGTGAGAGGCAAGGTGCATTTTGCGGAGTGGGCGAGGGGTGGAGCGGCGGGAGCGTGGACTGAGACTGGTTTTGAACATGTTTTTTAAGGAGGGTGAAGAGGTCAGCAAATTTGATGAGGTTTTTGGGAGGCCCTTGAATCAGGATAGTGCCGCTGTTGTATAAGGTGATGGCAAGGTCAGCACGTGGGGATCGCTAGGAGGTCTAGGTTAAGTGGTATGGGCGCGCAGTGGATGGCATGCGTAGGTGACAGGGTGACAGGGCCGGGTCGCCCAATGACGTGGTCACTGGCAGGAGTGGTTGGTGAGAGGCAAGGTGCATTTGGCGGAGTGGGCGAGGGGTGGAGCGGCGGGAGCGTGGACTGAGACGGGTTTTGAACATGTTTTTTAAGGAGGGTGAAGAGGTCAGCAAATTTGATGAGGTTTTTGGGAGGCTCTTGAATCAGGATAGTGCCGCTGTTGTATAAGGTGATGGTAAGGTCAGCACGCAGGTTTGCAGATGGAGTGATTGTGAGTTTTTTTCCATGAGGGATGTTCCTTGCTTCTTGTACTTTGAGGAGGCTCGAGAAGGCATTGCGCCAGAGAGACGTTTTCCTGGAATGGAAGATGAGGTCGTTGATGACAGTGGCCTGGTTTACGCAGAGACGATGGTCAGATATCAGCGTCTCAGGATGACTTTTCAGGATGGAGTGTTTAAGGGCTTTGGAGGCGGATTTGGAGAGATTAGGAGGATAGATGACGGTGTAGTAATTGTCTCCCGTGGAGGTCAAGCAGGGCTCTGCCATGCTGGGGAGAGTGATGATGCTACCGCCCCAGTGGTCGGTTTGCGTGGTGAGATGTATTCGCAGGTCTGCCCTACTAGCCAGGTTTGCTTACGGAAAGTGCTACCGTGTCAAGATGGCCTGTCTTAGATGAGCAGCAAAAAGCAAAGTGCGAGGGCTGTTAGTCAAATGCCCATGCCAGGGTGGGGGTTTACCAGGTCTTTTTCAGTGCAGTAAGTTGAAAGGGCTGTAGTCTAAGAGCCCATGCCAAGATGGCCACTGTAGGAGTCGTCTTTCTGATATTGTAGGTAGCTTCTGGCTCAGACCTCTTTCTATTGTTGTGAAAGCGTGGATCAGTCCTCTTTCATTTACTATGAATAGGGCAGGTGAGGATCAGTCCTCTTTCACTTGCTAAGAATAGGGCAAGTGGGTTTTCAGTGCAGTAAGTTGAAAGGGCTGTAGTACAAAAGCCCATGCCAAGATGTCCACTGTAGAAGTCGTCTTTCTGTTATTGTAGGTGGCTTCTGGCTTAGTCCTCTTTCTATTGTTGTGGAATCACAGAACAGACCTCTTTCACTTACTATGCATAGGGCAGGTGAGGATCAGTCCACTTTCACTTGCTATGAATAAGGCAAGTGAGGACAGTTTCTATTATGTAATGCAAGCAAACTCAAAATGGATGCACCAGTACATAAAAGGTTAAAATGGCCACCTCAAACAGTTTCAGGCTTAGGGTGTATATAAAGTAAGCATCTTACAAGTGGATGAGTCGGCACATATGAAGACTACCCCGATACAATTATAGTAGATGGCGAGGCGCTCACCATTTGTTAGGTGAGGCAGGCGGTCAGCTGAGGTTCTTCTTGCAACACCACAAACAGTTGGATAACACAACACATCTACACTTTATAGAAAGAAGTATGAATTGAGGAGATTGCATCTACACTCACATGGGGATATTTCACATACTTCAGTGTCCACTGTACATTGATGTCCTGGTCCTTCTTTCTGTCACTAAATGTGGAGGACTTGATGTCCCACGATTACTGTACCATAGACCTTTAGCTCAAATGGTTTTTAAATTCATGTAGGTATTCGCAACACTACCACTTGCACGTTATTTCATAATACAGTGTATACTACCAACTCCTGGGTAAGATGCCCTTAATTGTTTACTTGTAGATTGACATTTGATGTGGCCTACTGTAAGGATATTGTGGGTGTTTTTTTCTGAAAATGTATAAAATTGTATATCATTGTGCATAACTGACATTTATTATGGCCAACCCCAAGGACAATGCCTTGCTTTTGCCTAAAATTCTACTTCTGCCAGAAATTGTAGATCATCTCAAATAGGTTTGTCAGAAATTGTAAATCATTGTGCATAACTGACATTCAATGTGGCCAACCTCAAGGACAATGCCTTGCTTTTGTCAAAAATTCTGCCTCTGCCAGAAATTGTAGATCATATCACACAATTCAATTATCCACTCAACATCAAAAGGAATGATGCTATAATTATTGTGATGTGGCCAACTGTGCGGCCGTTGTGCATGAAAATGTATATGTATTTTATTGTGCAAAATTTACATTAGATGTGACATACCCTGAGGTTAGTATGTAGATGTCACATAAAATCCACAGTGCCAGAAACTAATTATTGATGTACATAATTGACCCAATCGCTCTATACCACTAGCAAAGGACCGCCTACGTGGGATCGCCTGAGCGCCATTCTCCGCTCTGGTAAGGAAATAGTTAACCCCCAGAGAAATGCATACTTCCCCAACGTAGCATTCAGGCCACGGGTGTCATGCCTCAGGGCCTCATTTAAACTAATTACCGGCAGGTGCGTGGCCAGCGGCCGCGTACTTAAGCAGTCTACCGCCCCGGGCGCTCGCGGTTCATTGCACGAGTAGCGCTGGGAGAGGTAAGACTTTCTTCCCCTAACAGTTCCTGTCCGGCATGATTTTATCTTTCACACTTTCAATTTTTCGACTTTTGCGCTCGCATCCAACCACATTGATCATGCCGGGCACAGGCAGAATCAGCAATCACGTCTCAGGCCGCGTCCCTCACCACAATTCCTTGTCTGTCATTCCGTTTTTAAATTGACCGGCATCACTTATGCTAAAGTGCTCGCATGAATTGATCATGTCAGGCACAGACAGAATTAGTAATCACGTTGTAGGCTGCGTTCCTCACAACAATTCCTTGTCTGTCATACCGTTTTAAATCGACTGGCATCACTTTTGCTATAGCGCTCGCATGAATTGTAATGTTTTCAACCGTAATACCAGAGTCCGGCACAGACAGCCTCATTAATCACGCGTTAGGTTGCATTCATCAACGTGCATAGCATTGGTTCTTAACCAATCCCTCCAGCCTTAGTTTCACTACCGCTTTCTCGCCAATGGCATTTGCTCCCCTGTGTGGCTTGCATGGAGTTCATCCACACGCTTGTCTCCTCTGTGCAAGCACCACACCAGCACGAGCTAGCCCTTTTACACTACGTGGCGAGGTTTTATTCGCGTGATTTCACCAGTTACTTACCTTGTCTGGCATACTGTTTTAAATAAATCAACCGTCATTGCCTTTTCTATAGCGCTTGCATGAATACCCCAGTCTGGCTTAGACAGCTTCAGTAATCACGCAGTAGGCAGCGTACAACTATTTGCATGGCATTCAATTACTACCACTTTCTTGCCAACGGCAATTGCCCCTCGTTAGGCTTTCATGGAGTTCACTCACACGCTTGTCTCCTTTGTACTCCTCAGTCACATCAACACGAGCTAGCCTTTGAACACCACTGGGCCAGCTGTTTTATTCTCACGGCTGATTTCACCAGTGACTTACCACTGCTGCATGATCCTCCTTATGCGAAGTCACCATTCCTGCCTTCTTCAAGGCGTCTTAGCCACATGAGCTCACCTGATCACGTCCACAACAAACCCCACCGTGCTTCAAGGCACCACAGCCGTACTTGCTCACATGACTCATGTCTAGCACACCAGGTATGACTAGGAGCCTCTTGACCTGATTTGACAGCCGCTTGAACGTGCCTGTCCGTTTTTTCATATGGTCAAATCACAGCTGCATGAGCTTGCCTCTCCCTTTCTCCTTGACTTTGTTGCAATCAATCAATCAGGGAATTGTAAGCGCGCTACTCACCCGTGAGGGTCTTAAGGCGCTGAGGGGGGGGGGGGTCCGCAGATCTGTTTAGCCGAAGAGCCAGGTCTTGAGGGTCTTCCTGAAGGTGTTCAGGGAGGGGGCGCGTCTGATGTCTGCCGTTAGCTCGTTCCAGGTCTTGGCTGCAATGTGAGAGAAGGATCTTCCGCATGCTCTGGCTCTGTGGATGTGCGGGGTTTCGGCCAGTGCGAGGTTGGAAGATCTGAGGTTTCTTTTGGGTACGTGGAAGTTGATTCTGTCGTTGAGGTATTTGGGTCCGTTGTTGTGTAGGCATTTGTAGGCGTGAGTGAGGATTTTGAAAGTGACTCTTTTCTCCACGGGGAGCCAGTGGAGATTTCGTAGGTGTTGGCTGATGTGTTCGTGTCGGGGGATGCCGAGGACGAGTCTGGCGGCGGTGTTCTGTATTGTTTGGAGTTTGCGGAGTAGGGACTTGTTGATGCCGGCGTAGAGTGCGTTTCCATAGTCCAGTCTGCTGGTGATGAGTGCGTGGGTGACTGTCTTCCTTGACTCAGGTGGGATCCACTTGAAGGTCTTGCGGAGGATGCGGAGGGTGTTGAAGCAGCTGGAGGTGACGGCGTTGACCTGTCGGTTCATGGTGAGTGATGAGTTGAGTACGATGCCGAGGTTCTTGGCGTGGTCTGAGGGGGTAGGTGGGCTTCCAAGGGCAGTCGGCCACCAGGTGCTGTCCCATGCAGAAGGGGTGGTACCAAGGACGGACTTCTGTCTTCGACATTGAGCTTCAGGCAGCAGTTGGTCATCCAGACTGCGACGTCTTGCATTCCTTTCTGGAAGTTGAGTTTGGCAGTGGTGGGGTCTTTGGTGAGGGAGAGGATGAGCTGGGTGTCGTCGGCGTAGGATACGATGTTGAGGCCGTGTTGTCGGACGATGGCTGCGAGGGGGGCCATGTAGATGTTGAAGAGGGTGGGGCTCAGTGATGAACCCTGTGGGACTCCGCAGGTGATTTTCGTGGGGTCGGAGAGGAAGGGTGGGAGTCTGATCCTTTGGCTTCTTCCGGTGAGGAATGATCGGATCCAGTCCAGGACTGTTCCTTGTATGCCTGCGTCTTGTAGTCTGGCGACTAGTGTGCGGTGGGAGACGGTGTCAAAGGCCGCTTGTCACAATTCACTCCTTGTGCTCTCGTTCCCACCACCAGGGGGCCAAATTGTGGGGCTTTCCAGTATTCTAATATGCTTCCAGACACTGACCTGTATGCATATCCTGACTTCCAGGCATTTGGACATAATTTAGGAATTGACATCCATTCCCAATCCATGCCGGGTTTTGTGGAAGCCAGTCTGCTCATGCTGGAAACTCCATTACCTATAATTCCCTGCTCACTGCTTTGTCTCCACCCCTGCAGGCCAAGGATGGGTGGAGGAATTCAGTTCACCTGTGGCTAGCTGCTGGTAGCCTGCTCACACCTGATGCGCATGAGTACTGTGAGCTCTTTTAAGCCCCAGCTCCCTTCAGCCCAGGGTTGGTCATTGTAGCTGTATACCGGTGAGGCCGATCCTTGTTTCCAGTGTTTCCTGAGCTTTTGATAACCTTGTTTCCAGTGTTTCCTGAGCTTTTGATATTCCTTGATTCCTGAGCTATAGTTAATCCTTGTTCCTTGATTCCTGAGCTATAGCTATTCCTTGTGCCTGAATTAGCACTGCCTGCAGTGCTACCTTGTTTCCTGAGTTCCTGAGCTATAGCTATTCCTTGTACCTGAATTAGCACTGCCTACAGTGCTACCTTGTTTCCTGAGTTCCTGAGCTATAGTTATTCTTTGTTCCTGTTCCTGGGCTTCAGCTATTTCTTGTTCCTGATTTGCACTGCTTGCAGTGCTCTCTTGACTCCTTGTTTCCTGAGCTGTAGCTATTTCCTGTTTCCTTGAACCAGTACTACCTGCAGTGCTACCTTGACTCCTGAGCCTTAGCATTCCTTGTTCCTGACCTGCAGCAGTTTCCCTTCTTCTGAACTAGCACTGCCTGCAGTGCTAGCTTGACTCCTGAGCCTTAGCATTCCTTGTTCCTGACCTGCAGCAGTTTCCCTTCTCCTGAACTAGCACTACCTGCAGTGCTACTTTGACTCCTGAGCTTTTGCTCAATTCTTGTTCCTGCCCCAGCACTGCCTTCTATGCTACTTTGTTTTCTTGATTCCTGAACCTGCACTATTCTAGTATACCCTTGTAGCCTCCCCTTCTGTATATCCTTTTCCAGTCCCTGCCTTTCTTCCCATTTCCTTGGTTCCAGTTCTAGTTTGCTGTCTTTCTATTTATGCTGTCTTGCTTCTGTTACCTTGTATGTTTGTTACCTGCTCTCTGCCAAGTGTGCCCTGTGATTTCCTTCCTTTCCTGTTAAGCACTCCTCCTTGCTAGCTCCTTGTCTATTGTGCTTGTGTTTAGTTCTACCCCTTTGCTGTTACTGCCTTGCGTGTTCCTGTTTGATCGCCAGGATCCGTGGGCACAGCTGACTACCTAGGTGGTGTTTCTAGTTCACTGTGAGTATTGTCTTTGAGTTACTGTTATAACTTCACCATAGGCATAAGCTCCACAGACCCTGCCTTTGCATACATATCCTATATGTGGGTATTTGCAGTCAGTATCTGTAACAGCAATTGTGGGTGAGGAACTTACTGAGCTTCAGTCTTACCGTGTGGAGCTCCTGAGTGCTTTACCCCACATTCCCTTTATTGTTAATGTTGTATTATATATATGTCTTGCACGTCCGTCCTGGGTGTAGTTAGTCTGAATGCTAAATTGCCTTGTGAGTGCCCTTCCTTTCTGAGTCTTAGCCATCTTGTTCCTTTGTACAGGCTTCCCCTTTGGATCCCTTTTCTCCTCTGACTTCCTGTGTGATCCTGGGCAGCGCTGTACTTCTCTCTCTGTGTACGTTTTCTACCCCGTTCCCAGTCCTTGCCCAAGTCCCTGACTGTGTTCCCGACATAGTCCCGGACAGTCCCTGACACCGCTGATAGGTCGAGTAGGATGAGGGCTGCCTAGTGGCCTTGGTCCAGGAGGGTGCGGCTGTCGTCTGTGGTGGCGAGTAGGGCGGTCTCTGTGCTGTGGTTGTTTCGGAATCCGGATTGGGACGGGTCGAGGACGGCGTTCTCTTCAATGAATCGTGTCAGTTTCCTGTTGACTGTT
Organism: Calotriton arnoldi; assembly: GCA_963921515.1. Lineage (NCBI taxonomy): Eukaryota > Metazoa > Chordata > Amphibia > Caudata > Salamandridae > Calotriton > Calotriton arnoldi. The sequence goes on from CAWUFW010021265.1 coordinate 25,757, forward strand.
TTCTCTGCAACTTTGGCTGCGAAGGGGAGGAGCGAGATGGGCCAATAGTTCTTGAGGTCGGTGGGGTCAGCTGTGGGCTTCTTGAGCAGGGGTCTGACTTCTGCGCGCTTCCAGTCGTCTGGGAAGGTGCCTGTTTTGAAGGTGGTGTTGATGGTGCAATGTTGTTCAGGTGCGATGGCGGCCGCAGCTCTGTGGTAGATGTGAGGGGGCAGGGGTCGGTGGGGGCCCCGAGTGGATGCTTTTCATGGTCGAGGCGGTGCCTTCGGCCGTGATCGGTGTCCAGTTGGAGATGGTGGGCTGGCTGGTGTTTCTGGGGGGCAGGGGTCCGTCTGTGGCACCTGGTGGATGGTCGATGAAGTTGTCATAGAAGTTTTTGATCTTGAGGTAGAAATAGGTTCCAAGCTTGTCACAGAGGTCTTGGGATGGTGTGATGTCTGTGGCTTTGCTGCGTGGGTTGGTGAATTCCTGAATGACACTGAAAAGTTCCTTGGAGTTGGTGGAGTTGGCCAGGATTTTGTTGTGGATGAAGTTCCTCTTGGTGGCTCTGATCTGGTTATGGTAGTCCGTCAAGGCGTCCTTGTAGGTGGTGTGGTTTTCGGTTGTCTTGGTGTTTCTCCAGTTTCTCCAGTTGCATGCTAGGGTTCAGTTATAATAGGCACACCACAAGGGTTCTTTGCCAAATGGTTAGAATGTTTTACCAAGCTGATTCTTATCCGTTTTTCACTCTAGTTCTCAACCGTGCCGCTTCTGGAAGTGATTGTTCGCTACCCGAGACTCATTCATTACAACCAGGATCTCGCATGACTCCTTGCATTCATGAATCCAACCACACGGTGGATCATACCTTGAAGACGGTCAATTTCAATTCACCTTTATTCGGGTATGTCCTTGTTCACCTACCTGTTTGGTCCCTTCTCATTTAACCAATGGTCTTGCACACCAATCTAATACTCCCCTTTAAATTGTACAGGCTGTCCCTGTGATCCTTCTGTCCTGAAGAAGACCTGCCGTGACTACTGACAATTTGCACACATCTGGGTCAAAACGTCTACACTCTTGTTAAAATCCTGACCCTATTCTCCCTGCTCCACGTCATGAGGAAATTCTAATCCCAAGTGGCGCAGAGATTTATGTACCTAGGGATGGATGTCTTCGGAAATGATCATTTTTAACCAGCAAATGCTTCACTGTATATATCCTGTTCACAACCAGCACTTTTGCACCGTGTCACCTCAGCACGTGTGCCATTTTGTTCTTTTACTTGTGACAGCCTATTAGTGTCATCTATACACTATAAAATGTCAAAAGAAAAAAAGAAAAAGTAATTCTTTCAATATACTCTTTCTGATTGAATCATAATTGGTGTGTTCTTTCTTTGTTTCCCCTTTTTCCATTTACTGTGACAACACAAATGTTTGAATAATTGTTTTTGTTTGCTAATTTTGTCTTATATTCAGTTGGTAGGAAAGCAATTTCTTTCCGACAGAACCAGCATTACTTCATATCTTCACACCCAGGTTGTGAGGGGCACTGGGTTACCCCATTATACTAGACGTATCATTTCTTCTGAACTGCTTTCCTGAAACATGTTTGATATGTTAGTGCCAAAAAATTACTAGCTGTGTTTTAGAGTGTTTAGTTTCCATATATTGTACAGATTTCCAATAATACTCATTCATATTTAGAGGGAAGAGACCAAGGATCAGAGGAAAGGTAAAAGTGTGACCATTTAATACAAGGAATCCAATATCTTCTGCTTTATGTTAAAAGGATTTTGCAGGACTAAATTACACATCAAATCAAATATACCTATAATGTATGTATCCCATATGTGATAATCCCTGAAACCTACTGCGAGCATGTAAAACTTATAGAAGGTTTATAGACAGTTCCACTTTGAACCTTACTACAAAGATTCTTCTATTTCCAAGCCAATTTTCTCTCAAGTCGATTAATCTTTCATACCATTTTAGAATGAAGCACAACCCAAATATATTTTCAAATAAATCATTAATTTACAGTAATTTATGCTCAGTCAATGATGAGAGGTTTGATATAGTTTAAAAAAACGTTATTTTCTCATGAAGAGATTAGTCTGTATCTTTGTCTTTTTATTCAAGTTAGTCAGCTAAGTCTGTTTGCAGAAATATCAAGAAAATATTGGTTACAGACAGCATACAAAATAACAGTGTGTTCTGTAATGGAATTAGCCCCTTATTCTAATCTAAAGGACCTAATCTACCCTAGCGAGAACCCATAAAGAGTTATTTTGGAAAAAAGCAGGAAAAATTTGGAGCAAATAATCTGGGAACTATGAGAGGTCAAACTCCTCATAAAGAGTAGCTCTGGAAACTCAGCCAACTTCCCTTACAGCTGCAGTAGCAACTGTTAACACTGGTAAAAGGAAATACTCACCGCAGTAGATATGATCAGCAAGAAGAGAGTCTCCTAAAAGGCATCAGGAAAACAGAAATCACTGTTCACAGTAGCTCACAGCAAATTCAGGCAAGAGCAGCACAGGCCAGTGCTAATAGACATGGCAGGGAAGATATGCATAGAATGCATCGTGGTAACTCTCTAGCTAGGTACACGTACTATATAGAAAAGCAAAAAACATGTTGCAAACTTCACATGGTGGGCTCATCTCTAGCCAATAGGAAAGGATCTTCCGATGGTCTGTCATCTCCTCTTTTCGATTTCCATGGAAAACGTTCAGGTCAACATGAAAATATTTGAATGTTGCTATAACGTATTACTAAATGTTACATCGAGGAAGGTTCTCATGAGGACCTTTGCAAACCTACTCTGTTAGCTGTTCAGTGTTCCATTGTGAAACAATACACTGCACTATGAAAATGAAACATTAATAACTACCATGTCCTGGTTAGATCATAAGAATCAACTCTGTAGCAAGCATTTTCTTTCACAAATATACTTGTTCATTATAAGCATGCGGCATAGAAACTATCTAAGGGGGTCATTATGCTGGCGGACGGACTTCAGTCCATCCGCCATCGTTTCCGATTTGGGACCGGCTGCCTATGATTCGGCCTCCCCACAATCTGAATTACGATGCGACCGCCACCACGGCGGTCGCATCACCTATACTGTGCATTGTGGCGGGGATGCGGTTAGCAGCCCTGCCGCAATGTGTAAGAAAAGGCACTTGCATATCCCTGCACTACGTGGCAGGCACCATGCGGTGCCTGCCACATGGTGCAGGGATATGTAGGGGCAGGTGCCCCCCCAGTGCCCTTTCCCCAGGCCCAGAGATAAAGGGGGGCAGATACTGGCCCCCAAATCCGTTTCCGCTTGCCTTTTTGTTGCGGTTTGACTGCCGCAAAACGACCGGCGTAAAGGGATATCATAACAGCGGTGCCTGGCAGGCACCGTCGCAATGCTGTGCAATGTGAGTGCTCCGACAGACGGTCGGAAAAGGACCGCCTGTCGGAACCGTGGCAGTTGGTCTTTTCGACCGCCACACTTCACCAACGCTTCCCCCACCATCATAATATGGCGGGCAGAAAAGCGCAGTGCGATGGTGGAGGGCCTGCCACTGGCAGGCTGTCGGTGGCGGGCCTTCCGCCATCGTAATCAGGCCCTAAGGTACGATGAAGTCAAATGGTGTGAGGAAAGGAAAGAAAAACAATTTGCAGCAACAGCACATTTCATGAAGATGTCAAGTTTTGCTGTTCAATGATAACATTAAATCAACGTTTACCAAAAAGTTATTTATTTTATTAAAGGGAAAGAATAAAATAAAGGAAAATATGAGGCCTAGCAGTGTAAGCACGATAGAAATAGGAGCTTTCTGCAAAATAAGCAGCATTATACGTTTTGCACGTTTAATAAAAGCACATTTTTCCAAAATCTATTTTGACACGCATTTTCTATGTTAGTCTTAAGGCACATTTTTATGTTGCTGTGAGGCTAATTTATGTTAAAAATGTTCAACTTCCACACTACTTGACCAGAATGTTGATTTACAAAGTTGCAGCTATACACCACATGTCCAGCTTCTTAAACCATTGTTTACTGCGCCAGACTTGAGAATCTCTCTGACTTATATCAACTAGAGACGCTGTTTGTGGCTGGTAACTCAAGGTGATCTTACCTTGGATGGAGAGTTGCAACAAGCTATTTGACAGATACTCCCTTGCAGTGGAGATACAGCGACCTAACTTGAAGGTTTTAGTCATGAAACCTGCCTTTTTCCACTTTTTTCTAAGGAAAAAACCCTGATTTAGTTAATGTTGATTTATCATCTGGAGCTCCTATGAGTCCAACAATCTCCTCTGTTTGCAAATGAAAAACAGAATTGTCTTCTTCCCTTTATGTAATTGCATTGCAAATGTAATAATAATCCGTGCCCACGTGGCTTGTCATTTCATGTCTGTGATCTAACAGTGATGATAAAATGTGTGTCTCTGATCTCTGTGAAGCTGAGCTTGTAACGCCATTTCGAAAGAAGACTTATTCAAACGTCTGCCTGTTACCATGGCGGTAAAATGTGGTCCCACTGTAAGCCCTTTGAGCCTCGTCTCCTGCTTTTTATTTTCTTCCATTAGGATTTCCAGCTTGAAAGAAAGTGCCTTCAATTGAGCGAGGTGCAGCAAAATCAGCGTTCATTTCGCACAGTCACGGCAGCTAGGTTCACCACTTATTGGTGCAGCTGAGAACCAGTTAGATCAAAACTAGACGTGGAGTGTAGGTCATAAAACGGCCTGACCTTGTACCATAGCCCAGGCACATAACTGACTGCAAATCCCCAGTGCCATGCACAAACCTGCGCCTGAGCAAGATGGCCGCCTCTCTAGTTAGCTCTGCTCTGACGCAATAAAGTCTGCCATCTTGCCGACTAGAGATGCACAGTTGGATAAAACCTTATGAACAGGATACCGAGTGAACCATTACTGCCTCCCATGATATTGTGCTGCCTTTATAAAAAGATGGCACGGCCGAAACAGTAAAAAAACAAGCATTTGCAATGCATTCGGTCTCGCCTTTGTGACCTTATAGCCGTATTAGGCGATTCAGCACATTTAGGGTATGGGCATGAAATGGGGAGACCAGCTGTGTTGAATAAAAAGCTAACACTGTTTGGGTAGACTTTAAGGACAGTGTTTGGGGCAGTGTGACAGAGGGAGAGAGTTTTGCAGAAGGACGGAAAGTGGGGGACAATGGGATAACATAGATAGAGACCAACAGAGAGTTTGGAGGAGAGCAGTTAGTTTAAAAGAGATAAGCAGAGATGAGTGAGGGAGAGGAGAAACTAGAAGAAAGAGAGGGACAGAGTTTTGGGTGGAAATATAGGCGAGGGTAGCGTGCATGTGAGGGAGAGAGAGTTTAAAGAAGAGAGACAGAGAGTTTTGGGGTGTAGGGAAGGACGCTGGGGTTTAAAGGTACTGCGCATGAGACAGAGAAAGTGAGTTTGAGGGGCAAACTGAGTTCAAAATATCGTTTTATGGGACGGGGAGCGTTAGACAAAGGGGCAGACATCCGGGGCACAGACAGGCAGAAACATGATTGTATGCCCTTTCCGGTTACCATTAAGCGCTGCCCCAAGTTTTTGAGGACCTTCCCAAGTTATCCTGTACGTATTTCTTTTATGCGTGTATGGTTTTTGGGGGCAGCCTAGAAAGACAAGTACCCCTGGTATCTTCTACGGTTAAAACACAGCCATTTCTAAAGTCAATTACTCTGGAAAATAAATAAATTAAAAATCGTCCAATACATGGGTATAATAATAGGCATTGGGATTTTAAAAACAAAAATAGATTGAGTATACAGATTGAACAAGAACACCAAACAGGAGAATAAATAGGTTTACCTGGCAAAATGGCAAGCTTGGCACAAACCCTTAAATGTCTGTGAGCGCGAAAAGCAGCGACCCGGGGCAGATTAGTTTAGCCAAACAAATCCTATAAATGAGAGTCGGCGGGAGCTTAAATATAGCAGTCTTCCTATATTATTGTAGCATCTGAACGTGCAGCACTAGGAAAGGAAATCGTAGTCTGCAAAGCTTGTGTATAAGAAATCCCACCTTGCGTTATAAATAGACACATTTATTTTTTTGTCAGCCACTGGGAGATTAAGTGATTTGCCCAGGATCACAGGATGTTGATTCCCTGCCAAGACTCGAACCCGGTTCCCCAGCTTTGAGGTTGACCGCTCTAACCGTTATGCCAGATATTTTCAACAAAAAAGTGGTTAACCAGTTGTACAATTCCTGAGTAGCATGAATCTAGTAGGACAGGCTTTGGGATGAAGAAACTGAGTTTACAATTTTAAAAGTTTCATGTTTTGAAATATTAGTCTGTGTCTCTCTGATTCTGTGTGCAAAACAGTTTTGCTTGAGCCAGCTTAATGGGCGTTGCGCGCCTGATACCAACACACATTACTGAATCTTCCCCTAAGATGCTGCAGTTTTAGATTCATGGGCAAACACGACATATGACTGTAATAAAGCAGCATGTGAACCAGACCCAAAAACTATACCTCTGTAGAAAGTACGCATGTTTACCTGTTAATAAACACAAAGCATAATTTCTTGACGCGGTGCTTACATCAAATTAAAATAACTCATGCCCTGAGTTTCTGCTTTAACAACAAACTTCTTAATGAAACCTATCGACTATAAACTTTTACAGGCACTATAGCTGCAGATCCTACTTTCTTTCACCAATAATACTCATTTCTTTCACCAATCTGAGCTCAAGTCCACAAATGCTGCAATCCTATCAGCTGCCCGCCACACATATGTTACGCCGCTAAGTCAATCCTCCCTGCAAATAAGCTACTTTGGTACTCTCAAGCAGTGGACAAACAGGTTGTTGGTTATTCGGAAAGTACACGCAATTAACGTAGGGCTTCAACACTTCTACACAGGAGGGCAGTTTTCCTGTTGCCACTGTAAAAATATTTATTATTTCACCCAACAAGCCGTATAATGAAGTTTTGTTGCGCTCGAGATGCAGAGGCGTTGAGCAGGAAATCGGATATGCAGCAGACAGGGCCTCGTGGTGTCCTTTGCTTACAAAAGGACGTGCGCTACATTAGTGTGCCTACTCGTACACATAAAATCCTGCAACGAACACTCCTGCTGGGATAACACAGGGAATAAACCCCATTTTTGAAACTTTGTCACAGCTGACATCATTTACATTGGTACTGTTCTTGAGATTAACTTAAAAAGAAGGCCGTGGAACACTACCTCATTAAGAGCAGGCTACGGTAGGCATAAATAAATACCTCTACAGCTATTCGGCGTTCCATGCTGTTGCTGATGAAGAAAACGACTCTGCTGCCACTGACCCGGAAGAGGAAACCCCATGTCCGACTCCCACGAGCAAAAAAACCAAGTTAATAAAATTGGTAATATCGTGGCAATACGACTCGCATTGTATTGCGCATGTGTTCTGGAGACGGCCATGGTTTGGTCAGGCAAAATAAGCCGGCAGCAGCGCGTGACAGAAAAAAAGAATGCAAATTCACCCAGCCAATCACACATAAAAACAAGCATTTGCTATGCAATAGGACCCGTATTTACGCGAGACCTATTGCATTAAAAACGGGAGTGCGGGCGTCGAAGAAGGCACGAACGGGAGTAGGGGGGCGAGGGGGGGCGAAAAGTCACGGACTGCGAGAGGGGGTGGGTGGGGGACACAGGGAAGAAAATAGTGTTAGAGTAAAGGGGCCAATAGCCAGGGAAGGATACAAATAACAACATGGCTGTCAGGAGGAGGGACTAACAAGCCTAAAACCAATTAGAAGGCAGCATTCAGGATGTAAGCCAATCAAAAATATGGGTGGAGAGTGGGCGGAGCTTCCATGAAGCTTCCCCGCTATAGTATATACTGCATGCCTCGCAAAGCGAGCAACGCATGCGCTGCAACGCTAGGCGAGACCTAATGAACTCTGAGAGATAAAACTACCGATACTATCTCTCACGAAGATTGACTATCTAAGAGGGAGGTAACCACCACCAGGGAATTAATTAATTTATCAAAAGTGCCATACAAATGAGGAGGGACTTCACAGCTAAACACCGCAAGGTCTGTTCATTAAGAAGAGGAAATAAATATCGGAGGATAAAGTGTAGTATGTAGACATCAGTTTATTTACTGGAACGCTGCTTTTCATGGCACTGCGTTGCTGAAACCAAGATGGCGCCACCCTCTGAATAACAATGGAACAAATTGACGACTTTACTGTCAAAGGTGCTATGCTATTCCTCAGGAGTGGTAATAAATATTGGAAGACTGGTAACACCATTAAACATTTTGTTTACTGGAACTCCTCCTCTTACGACGCTCTGCTGCCGAAACCAGACGTGTTCAACAATATGCTATCTAAAACTGCCCCTATAGTCGGCCTTTCATTTGCAGACAATGTTGTTGCCGTCCAAAGTTGGATTTCTAACTCTGTTGAGGCCTGCCTCCCTTTATCTGCCACTAAGGCAAATAACCATCGTCCACCTGACCCTTGGTTTACAGAGATACTAAAAATGGAAAAAAGTAAATGTAAAATCTTGGAGAGGCATTGGAGAAAGAAGTATGCAGCAGAGGCTAAAATAACCTTTAAAAAGGCTCTAAGGGATTATCACACACTTTGCAAGACTGCACACACAGATTATGTGACATCAGTTGTGTCCAGAGCACAGAATAATCCCAAGCAATTATTCAAGCTTGTAAAAAATTTGTCAGGAGCCGATTGCCTACCTGCTTCTCCTGATTTGAGTGCTTCACAATGTGAGGAGCTTGCCACATTTTTTTTGAGGAAAGTTGAAAAAATCTATGGCTCATTTCAGGAATCTACGCCGAATAATGCTTCACAGCAATCTGGGAATTCCCATTATTTTGCTAACGAGGGGCCCGTACAGCCAGACTTGTCTGTTAAACATACTGACAAACTTGACTTCTGGGCACCCTTAGAAATGAATTCTTTCAGGCGGATATTGGAGAGCCTGAAATCTGGTTCCCCCAGAGATTCCATTCCTGTCACTGTGCTTCAGAAATTTGCACTATCCTCCCTGATGTTGATCATGGAGCTGCTTAATGCCTCTTTAAAAGAGGCTATTGCTCCATCTATCTGGAAGCACGCAATGGTTTTACCATTGTTAAAGAAGGCCACTGCTGACCCCACGCAATTATCTAATTTTAGGCCCATCTCCCTTCTTCCTGCGTTTTCCAAAATTTTGGAAAAGCACGTCAATTTTCAATTGACATCTTTTGTGAACTCCCAAAATTTCCTTCATGGCTCTCAATCAGGCTTCAGAGCGGGCTTTTCTACTGAAACCGCTTTGCTTGGGGTCACAGATATGGTGCGTCAGCAAGTTGACGCAGACGGCACTGTGGCACTTATACTTTTAGACCTAAGTGCCGCTTTTGACACTGTCTCGCATACCGTGTGATTGCAGGCTCTGCAATTACTGGGGGTGACCGACAGGGCACTCAAGTGGCTTGCAGACTTCCTGACGAATCGTACGTTTCAGGTCTTCTCGCCGACAGCGTGCTCTGAGATTCATAACTCACCTTATGGGGTTCCCCAAGGCTCTATCCTCAGCCCTTTACTATTTAACATCTATGTTAGGCCTATGGCGAGGATTGCGGAGGAAGCTGGGTTGTCCCTTTTTTCATACGCCGATGACACCCAGATTGTCTTCTCCCATTCTGCTGATGGGGCATTTAAACCCTCCCTACTTCAGGCCGGCTTGAGGAATATTGCAGGTTGGATGCATACCAACCTGTTAAAACTCAACGGCGAGAAAACGGAAGTGCTGATTGTGGGCAGAAATAAAGATCTGTGGGGCCCCCAGCATTGGCCCACTGAAATGGGTCCTTTACCCCAGCCCAAACACCAAGTCCAAAGTTTGGGCATCTTAATTGACGACCAACTGTCTATGAAGCAGCAAGCAGTGATAGTAGCCTCTACTTGCTTCACAATCCTTAGATGGCTAAAAAAAATCTTATGGATGTTGCCTTTTTTTACCCAACGTACTGTGGTCCAGGCCCTCATCACCTCTAGACTGGACTACAGTAACATTTTGTATTTGGGTGCCACCAAGGATGTGTTCCGCAAGCTGCAGTTAGCACAGAATGCTGCTGCGAGGCTGCTCTGTAAGATTCCTAAAACTGCTTCCATCTCTGGATCACTTTGAGATCTCCATTGGCTCAGGATTGAGAGCCGCATTAAGTTTAAGGCATTGAGTCTTATGTTTAAGATAAAATCTGGAAAGGCACCTCCCTACTTGAAGACTCTTGTTCACCCCTATGTACCATCTCGTGCACTCCGCTCAGCCACCCAGGCCAAGTTTATTGTTCCTAGGAGGAGACTAGTGCGTATGGGCGATGGCTCCTTTTCGCATCTGGGTCCTTCTTTATGGAACTCCCTTCCTGCAGGTCTCCAGTGAACTTTCTTATGAGAATTTCCGGAGAGGCATAAAAACTTGGCTATTTAATATGTAGATCTCCTTCCCTTTTGCTTTTGGCTCCTTTCAGGCGGCGCCGGGAAACCCTAGGGTAGCTGTGCACCTTATAAAATTAAAATAACAATAACAATAACAATGGTGCCAATATCGAAATACTATAGGAGCAAATTGACAGACAGCCTTTAATAGATTCCAGCCTACATGGGCCTGAGGGTAATCGCTCTCCCAGTGGTGCACCAGATATCTCTCTCTTATGATGGCTAGTATCCGAAATTCTGTTTATTAACTCTTCCCAGCCCATGCAGTTGGAAGACAAAGGATTTATTTAGACTAGAATGCAAATCCTGCCAATTCCATATAAACCATGCTCACACTGACTACAGATATTTGTAATCATGCTACAAGCCGTCAAGCTAGGAAACCTACCAAGGCGGCCATTACACAAACAGAGGACACTTAGTACAATAATACCTCTTGCTCTACATGAGAGGAAACACACAACACTTTCTTGAGCAGGCTTCTCTTTAGAGTGACAAACACAGAACTGTACTGACAGGCTCAATGTAGCCACTGATTCTGCACAAACATGACCGATATACCCCAGATAGATAGACAATCTCTTCAATGACTTTGCTTAAATTTGGACAATTGCTTTGATGATTCTTCTCTTGATATGACCAGTAATAGAGGGATGAGAACCCCCAACATGTCAGGCCCCAAATTAAACAAGCATTGGCATAGCCAATAGGTCTCGCCTTTGTGATCTTATAAGTGTTTAGCCAGAGCTTTGCCAATGTTTTTAAGCTATGTTGTAGAGCAGCATCGCTGCTCTGCAGCATGTTGAAAAGTTATAATAAAAAAGTGTTATAAGTATTTTTGTTACCTTATATATAACCAAAATGACATTATGTACAACTGAACGACCCTATTAAAAAACATAATTAACATAAAAAAATGTCTTCTAGTTTTTTAGTCTTTGCAATCCTGGCATCTTCTTCCTTCCTGTTTTAATGCTTGTTTGTTATAGCTTTTTTTTCTTATGGGGGATGGACGTTAACAATGGGAGGGTGGAGGTTGGGAAATAGTACCTGACTTACAACACAACCAGCGGACGGACACTCGGGGAGAATCAAGAGATGCCACATTCCGAGGGCAGACCGAGGTGGTGCTGAGATGGTGGAGTGCTGGTACGGAGGTGATGCTGAGTGATACTGAGGTGGTGGTGTGTTGGTGCGGAGGTGATGCTGAGTGATGGTGAGTTGGTGCTGAGCTGAGGTGATGTTGCGCTGATGCTGAAGTGGTGCTGATGCTGAGGTGGTGCTGCGCTGATGCTGAAGTGGTGCTGCGCTGGTGCCGAGTTGCTGCTGAGGAAGTCCCACGTTGGTGCTGAGGTGGGGCTGTGCTGGTGGTGGTGCACGGATGGAGGTGGTGCTGTGGTGATGCTGAGATGGTGCTGTGCTGATGCAGAGTCAGTGACGCACTGCTGGTGGAGCGCTGATGCTGAGGTGGCGCTGTGCCGATGCTGAGGTGGTGCTGCGCCGATGCTGAGGTGGTGCTGCGCCGATGCTGAGGTGGTGCCGCGCCCATGCGGAGGTGGTGCTGCGCCCATGCTGAGGTGGTGCTGCGCCCATGCTGAGGTGCGCTCATGCTAAGGTGGTGCTGCACCCATGCTAAGGTGGTGCTGCGCCCATGCTAAGGTGGTGCTGAGTGAGCCTGAGGTGGTACTGAGTGAGCCTGAGGTGGTGCTGAGTGATGCAGAAGTGGTGCCGTGCTGGTGTTCAGGTGGCACTGAGTGATGCTGAGTTGGTGCTGTGCTGGTGCTGTGCTGGTGCTGAGGTTATGCTGCATTGGTGCGGAGGTGGTGCTGCGCTGGTGCTGTGGTGGGGCTGCGCTGGTGCTGTGTTGGGGCTTTGGGGGTGCTGAGGTGGTTTTTAGTGATGCAGATCAGATTCTGCGCTAGTGCGGAGGTGGTGTTAAGTGATGCTGTGGTGATGCACTGGTGAAGAGGTGGTGCTACGCTACTTGAGGCGGTGCTCAGGTGCTGCTGAGTGATGCTCAGGTGGTGCTGAAGTGGTGCTGTGTGAAGCTGACTGGTGCTGAAGTGGTGCTGCGCTGATGCTCAGGTGGTGCTGCGGTTGTGCTGAGTGATACTTTGGTGGTGCTCAGGTGATGCTATACTGGTGCTCAGGTGGTGCTGAGTGATGCAGTTTTTTCTGTGCTGAGTTGATGCGGAGTTGTTGCTGTGCTAATGCTGAATTGGTGCTGCATGCGTGCAGAGTTGATGGTGAGGGGGTGCTGTGGTGATGCTGAGGAGATGCTGCGCTGGTGTTGAGTCATGCTGTTGTGGCGATGCCCGACGCTGTGGTGGTGCTGCGCTGATGCTGAGGTGGTGGTACTGCACTGATGATGAGGTGGTGGTGCTGCACTGATGATGAGGTGGTGGTGCGCTGGTAGTGAGGTGGTGCTGAGGTGGTGCTGCGCTGGAGGGTGGTGCAGTGATACAGAAGTGGTGCTGTGCTGATGCGGAGATGGTGCGATGCTGATGTGGTGCTGTGGGGGTGCTGTAGTGGTGTTGAGTGATGCTGAGTGCTGCGCTGGTGCTGAGTGATGCTGTGCTGGTGCCGAGTGATGCTGTGCTGGTGCTGTGCTGAAATGGTGCTGAGGTGGTCCTGTGCTCAGGTGCTGCTGAAGTGATGCTGAGTGACGCTGACTACTGCTGAAGTGGTGCTGTGCTAGTGCTGCGGTGGTGCTGAGTGGTGCTATGGTGGTGCTGATGTGGTGCTGAGTCATGCTGACGTGGTGGAGCTGCGCTGGTGCTGAGGTGCATTTAAGGCGCATTCCTTTGCTAAAAACAGAAAAAGAAGGCTGATCATTTACCCAGTTCTTATCTTCCACGCCTAGTGTTTGCACACTTCCCCCGCTCCCAAATCAATTATTAATACTTACAACATGCAACTTTTTTGATCATGCACTGCTCTACAAAAGCAAACACGGAAGAAGCTGTGACTCTTGTCCATGGAGTATATCTGGGGCTAATCTCACAACACAGGCAGTGGAGCTGGGAGGTGAATGTGTTTCAACCTTTCCATGTCCAGACCTATTTTCTCTGGACCCTCCTTTGCCAGTGGTGACAAACAAGGCATGGCGGCAGTTTTCAGAGTTCTCAAGTTACCAAAATCGCTTATGCAATGCAGGCTTTCTTCATAGTTTGCTGGCATTCGTAATCCTGTTTAACTTATTATAAACCAAGAATTTAGTGTCCAAAATCCAAAGAAAGTTCCCACCCTGGAAAACTACACAGCATTACAGCAAGGGCTCGGATTTTCTTCTCAAGTATTTTCCAACAGTCAGTGTGAAAAAGACACTCTGGGTAAGATGCTCCATCTTAAATGGGTACACACCATATTCTCAGCAGACAGCTCAGCGGGGTAATGTGCCCACTGCAAGAGCCTGTCAGCACGCTATGGGTCACATGTATGTATGACTGTGGGAAAAGCCGATTAGGCTTTTCAAAACCTTCCTTGTTTGACCAAATAAACGTCAGGAAAAACGTTATTACAGCTCTCCGAAGCTGCAAACGCTATATAAAGGACATAGTGCTATGCACAAGCATAAAACAAAGCCTTTTGGGTTGACATTGAAAAGCACAGTGTGCATCGAAGATAGACATCAGGACTTAAATAACACCAAGCTGAAAGTATGTGTTTCTGGAAGGCAAGCTGTACTAAACACAGGAAGCCGCTCAGACCTCAGTGTAACCAAAAGCATCTGATGGGAGGTCACTGGGAACTCTCAAAGCGTCCCTGAGCCCGAACACCTTCAGCAAGCCAGCATCACCCAACACGTCATTAAAGGCGCCGAGACACACCCCACTGATGAAGTCACTCTGACATCACTGTATTATGTTTTCATTCAGAACACATCTTTGCATTCCCAAACTCCCAGGCCGATGTAATTCCCTACACGAGACAGTTTCCCTAACATATGTTCCAAATCGATAAGGACAAACATGTCGGAACTGCTACTTCACGGCACGGGGTGGGGTGGGCATCATCTGCCGGTCAGATGTATCAACAAAACCCTTCAACATCTGTGGCAGGGGAGAGCTGTCAATAGTGCAGCAGGTGCGTGGCATGAGAGCCAAAGGGAGGGAGGGTCAAACTGCAACCAAATCAGTGGCGTAAAGCAATGATGACCACCGCCCCCCCACCAACCCCTCTAACACACACACTGCAGAATATGATGAGGGCTCTGATTCTCCTGTGTCTCATGACATTCATTGACTGAATGGCAATGCCCCCTGAAGTGTTGGAGGCCCTGGCAAACCAAAATAAAGACACACCGGATAACAGTGCTCCAAGGAGTACCTCAGAAGAGAGAGAGGCCCCCTCCCGCTTTTTAAAGCAACCGAGATTCAGTCCAGCTATAAGTAGGTATTTGAGGGAATTAAGAATCCCCGTGGGGAGGTGAACTGGTGGTAATTTGTAAGAGCAATAGCAGGTGAAATCAGTCAGACTACATCCATGTTCAATATCCAAATACTCTAACACTTGTCTGAATAACGCAGGTTATTTACATAGCAGCACTGACCACAAGTTGAATGGCTCTAGCCCAAACCATGGTCTTATCGCTGCATAACTCAAGGGTACGCATTCTGTCAAGCTAAGGATATAACACTGTTTCCACCCAGCATAAAGTCAAACATGTAGGCAAGACTCTGGGTGGACGCCCAGACCCGCGAGCTATGTTTGCGGCCTGCAGTTTTAAGGCGCTGTAAACAACAGGCGCTTGTTACCACAACCCACACGTGCTTATTTAGTCTTCCCTGCGAGGATGACGAGAACAGTATTGTGTGGCAAAGATACTTCTGTGTACTTTCTAAAAAACATATAGCTTTTAAACACAATAAACTGTATTTGCATCTATTTATCGCGTTTCACGCGCGACAGTCCAGCTTGTTTATAGTCAAGACAATCACTGCACCTACTTGGGTACTCTCTTACGGACAGTCCAACAGCCAGGGATGCTTCGTGAAGGATGCGCTGCACCCATGATTCCACTCGCTATGGGTAACCGTGACTCCTAGAACCACTAACGCAGTAGCGTCTTAGCCGTCCGCAAAGCGCTTAAGCGCCTTATCAAAGGTCTTAAGCACTATGCAACTCACTACATGTATACGTGCTGTGGATGAAAATCATATTAGTTCAGAAAAGTGACCCGTTTTCTCTAGCACAGAGGCAGACGCCACTTCAATACACTACTAATTTCAGCAGATACTGATGCAGAGCCACAGGGTGATCAACAGCTTTGTACGGGATCGCAATGAAGGTGGGGAGCTTAACTAAGGGAATGGGAGGGAGTAACAATAAGGGCGGACAGAAGAAAAAACGGAGTGTTGGCGCGGAGCAACACGAGGGCGGAGAGAAGAAAAACGGAGTGTTGGCGCGGAGCAACACGAGGGCGGAGAGAAGAAAAAACGGAGTGTTGGCGGGGAGCAACACGAGGGCGGAGAGAAGAAAAACGGAGTGTTGGCGGGGAGCAACACGGAGGGCATGGGGAGGAAAGCAAACGGAGAGGAGTAAGAACAAGGAGTAGAGTGCAATGTGGTGTTAGGGAATAGAAGCACACGAGGGTGGAAAAACGGGCAAAAGCACAGGAGGGTGAGCGCATCAGAGGGAGTCAGAGATGCTCACAAGCAACAGGGGCGGAGCAACATGAACACGGCAGTGGAGGCAGCACACGAGGGAGACCGATAAAAACCACGTACTCTTGTTGAGTGCTTAAGCAAATAGAAACAAGACAAAAAGAAAAGCGGAAGAAAAGTGAAGAACCGGCAAGAAAGTGAAAGCGAGCACGATGCATGAAAAAAACAAGCATTGGCATAGCCAATAGGTCTCGCTTTTGGGACCTTATAAGTATTTAGTTATGCAGCACAATATCCTTGGTGCAACAACATCAACTGTTGCATGGCTAAGCACTTATAAGGTCCCAAAGCGAGACCTATTAGCTATGCCAATGCTTGTTTTTCTTTCAGCGGCTTTGTTTATCTGCTGACAGGAGAGCTGCTGGTTTCCGGCAAGCTATTACCGAGATTCATAAACACCCGGCTCAAGGTTTATCCAGTATGGGAAGATAAAAAACAGTTCACTTTCAGCCTCGTTCTTCATGCAAAAAGAGTCCAGGAGCACGAGCCTCTGGTTTCTTTCAAGCATGGGAATTTAGTTAGCCCTTGCATGGAAAAATGCTTTCGAGCCTTTGTGCCAAACTGTGTGAAAATTGGAGTTTAAGCCGAATTCTTTGCGTACGTAGCACCAGGCTCCGTTCACCGATTACCAGAAGAAAACTACTTACCTTCTGATCGTAGTAAGTTTTCCACATGAGTGTAACATTTGACAAAGACTACACACGAGGACAGACGCAGCGACGACACAGTATGCAATAGAAAAGACAGAGGCACTTACAAAGACATAGAAGATCCCTGCTGCACCCCACTGCCCCCCACCCCCAAAAGAATAATGACAAATGGGGGAACCCAAATGCTGCGACAGGAAACACCCAGAGCCTGTGCTTGAGAATGTACAGACACTAGGACAATAAACACATTGAGAAGGGGATAAGCAGAGGTGGGCGAGCCACTGAAGGCTCGAGCCAGAAGACAGGCTCTGGCTCAGGCCAAGGTCCTCTTGGACCCTCGAGCCAAAAACGAGCTGAGCTTCCATGTGGCTTCTGCCTGCCACTCACGCTCTAACCTCGCGCACCAAGCATAAATAAAAGAACAAAACACTAACCTCTGATGTAAAACAGGAGAAAGAAAGAGACCCATCTAGTAGCTGAAGTGTAAAATGTGAAGCAAAAGAGGCTGAAATAGGATATAAAGCGCTAGAAAACAGTGATAGTCACACAGGGAATGGAAATTCCACACAACACTAAATAGAAGCGACTACTTTCTAGCACAATATGTAATTCCAGTCAGTAACACAAAAGACAGACAACTGAGATCACATACAGTGTCTGCAATCACTGGCCGGAGATTACAAGGGGCCAGCACAAACAGACTTGGGAGGCAGAGCCAGAAGCGATTTGTCAGCTATGTGACATGGGCCTTGTGGGAACCGGATGTACTTTCTCATACTCTGCTCTATTAGGAAAGGCCGGGGCGCAATGGCACCCGAGGCAATACCATTGGCAGCACAGCGCAAAACAAATCTCAGTTACTACAGTACATGAAACACGCCTACAGGTTCACTGACGAGCTTTGCAGCCTGCAGGGAGAGACCCGTAGAGCTATCTCACACACATCCTTGTGAAAAAAGATTACAACACCGATGAATCAGGAAAGCTTTGGCAACTCTTACACACTCACAAGCCATGCCCCTGCAGCACTGTTATAATACACTGTACACAAATAGATCTGGGCAGTTTGAAAGAATTCTCAGCACTCTGGCTTTCACTTTTTTAGGTCTAGGGCTAAGTGCTTCTTTTGGGAGAAAGTGCGAGCCTCGCTTCTGCAAAGTGCTCATGGACTGAACATGATCTCGGCTTCTTGTTGAGCCCTTGGCGGATGATGACAACGTATGAGCCCCGGGGTGTTAAAAACACTAATTAGCACAATCAATTTTCAAGAAGGTAAAAAGGTACATAAATCTAATAGACAAGCCTGTACCTCTCTAGCATGGCAGACAGTTTAACAGCTCTCAACTGGTGCTTTCCTTAAACAGTCAGTCCCTTGGATTCACAACAAAGCTTCACAGCTGCACGTGTTTGCCATGAGCCCAACCTGCTTCAACGAGAAGAGGGGCTTCCTGCTTTTCTGGTTTATAGAAATGCAAATAACAGGTTCTCCTGCAGGTGGGCTCACACAATGAAGCATCTCAAAGGCTGCCTTGCAGGATATTCTGTTGGGGAGGAGCCAAGGGACTGTGTGGCTGAAAAACAAAACCGCGGAATCCTGTTCTTGCAACGGAATATTGCCAATGGTGGCACAGGAATGCAGGAGGCCCTGGCATGCCAGTCACAGTGCCCTGTCTGTCATTTTTGAGTCCCCAGCTGAATTTGAAGAACAAAGAAATATTGCCTCAATTGCTATGCACATAGTTAAATATTATGAGGAAGACAAAACACTGAAGCACTTGAGACCGTTTCCTTAAGAAAGAAAAAAAAGGAAGGACATTCAGTAATGATCTTCAGTTTATCATCTCAATGCATATAGGCAGTCTAAAAAGACTGCAACCGAGTCAAACTCAATAGAGGAACAAGCGTGCGCGCCTCGCGCTGAAAGTAAAAAAACCAACAAGTTTGAGGGGGAGGGGAGAGAGGAGGGGGCCTGCGCCTGTTTCCCTTGG
The DNA here is from genome assembly GCA_963921515.1 of Calotriton arnoldi. Lineage (NCBI taxonomy): Eukaryota > Metazoa > Chordata > Amphibia > Caudata > Salamandridae > Calotriton > Calotriton arnoldi. Next base: position 44,528 of record CAWUFW010021265.1, read on the forward strand.
GGGAGCGAGCAGGAACCATCTGTTAATTACAAACAGATGGTTTTAAAGCTCGCTCCCGCAAGGGAATCGCCAAACGTGCACGCGTTGCCATTGAAAGCAATGCAAAGCGTGCACGTTTTTGGCAGAAAAAGGGAATCGATTACTAAAGGTCTCCTATGCAGTGCATGCATGCTGCGTAGGCGAGACATAACTAGTGGGAGGGGTGGGGGGAGTGCGGCCGAGAGCAGGGACATGCAGCGTTTACCTTGCGGGAGCGAGCGCGATAATTTCTAACACATGGCACCGCTTGCTCCCGCAAGGGAATCGCCAAACGTGCACGCGTTGCCATTCAAAGCAATGCAATGCGTGCACGTTTTTGCCCTCAAAACCGAATCGATTACAAGAGGTCTCCTCCTATGCAGCGCATGCGTGCTGCGTAGGCGAGACCTAAAAAAAACAAAGGACACCAGAAAAAATCAAAGCTGGCCAGAAATACACCAATTTGACAAGACACTTCCAGACTTGCCACACAAGAGTAAAACTGATCCTAATGCATCATTTGAACTAGTCCTGCAAAGACCCTCTGCTCGTCATGCTCTGGCAGAAAGTACAAAGATGAACCAACCTCCTACAAACTGAAATCTTGGGTAGTTAGAAAGACGTTTGTGATATAACAGTTATAGCCGTAGAAGCCAAACACAGATCAGCCAAATTGAAGATGAGAGAACCACACTGTGAAGTAATCTTACCTGACAGCTAAAAATGATCTTTCATGGAAAGAGATATCATCAAACCTCTAGGATTGCAATCGCAGTGGGAATGTAAGGATGTTCTGTGAACACTAAGGAACAAACAATGGGGAAAGCGTCTGCAGTGAGTGTTCAAAAACTTGACAGTTCAAAGTATTTTATTAAGAGTTTTTAGAAAGTAAACGTGTACAAACAGAAATAAAGAAAATATATGAAGTACATATATGTTTGTAGTCTGGTGACATTACTCAACAATAATGGGTTCCAAATGATATGATCTATTGCAAGCAATAAATAAAAGAAGCATCTACAAACAGATAGTAGATAATCATACAAAAACAATACAAATACAAACAATACAAATCGAACAATAGTTGGACTGAAGGTCTGTGAACCGGTTAAGAATCGAGTATGTGTACAGATATAAAGAGAGGAAGAGCAGAGTTAAGCAAGTGCGGATTACTTTCCCATGCATGATTTAAGATAAGCATTCGTGTGACCTGGGCATAAGTGGGATTAAGAGAGAAAAAAACACTTATGGGTGTTAGTGATTGTAAGGGTCCTATTGTGAAGGGGATAAACCAGCTAGAGCGTCTCTGAGAGCATGTCAAGGCAGTTTGTTTGTGGCGAAATAGTTATCTAGCTTGTCCCAGATATGTCTGACTGACGATTTCCAAGGTGACTGTTGGAGAGCGATGCTGTCTGCGCCTCTAATATTGATGATCCAATTAATCCAACCTTTGAAGAAGGCTTTGTGTGTGTCCTTCCAGTTACTTAGGACAATTTTTATTGCAGAGGTGAGTAAGAGATCCAGTAGCACTTTATCTGCTTGGTTTTCTATCTCAATGTTAAGAAAGCCAGCAATTAGGGAGGAGAATTCTCTTTCTAATTGGCAATCAAAAAGGTTAGATAAAAACGTGAATATCTTTTCCCAGAAGTTTGAAAGAGCTTTGCAGTGAAGAATAAGATGAGCTAAGTCGCCTACTTCTTCTTTGCAGTTCCAACAGGTCGGGTCTGAACGGAGATGTTGTGAGTGTAAACGTGCCGGTGTCCAGTAAGCTTTATGAATGAGCCATAGTTTTGTTTGAGATAAGACAGGGGAGATTTTATTGTGGGTAGTCGATTTGCAAATTTGGGTCCACTGTGATTCAGACAGGGGGCTAGTAGAATGTTGTTCCCAGAATGTGATAAGATTTTTGTTTAAGGTCGAGGTTGCCGGAGGAGTTTATAAATATAGGAGACTTGATGTCCCAACTTGTTGATATTAGTGATGATGCTTGGTAGTGATGGAGAAGAGTTCTGCAGTTTAGATTTCGATAAGGCCGTTTTAATTTTAAGAAAATTGTAGAATTCCATATTATCTAAACCGCAAATGTTTTGGATTCTGTGAAAGATAAAGGATCCGAAGAGCGTTCTAATTGATGGGGGAAGAAGATACCCTTATTTATCCAGGGCTCAAAGTGTAAGGGTTTACCCTTGTACTTAATGTTACGGTTGTTCCATATGGATTCCATGTTTGAGAGTCTGATGCTTGAATTGAGTTTCTTGTCAAATTTTAAGAGTGAGTTTTTTGTATTTTTGAATATAGACTTAGATCTAGTTAGCTTTTTAGAGTTGGTGGTTAGTTAGGTAAGAGGGTTTAGTTTGTCTAAGATGGCTTTTTCTACTTCTAATCAAACTGGAAAGTAATTACTGGGAGGAAAAAAACAGTAGGAACCCTGTTTTGCTAAGAATGCAGTTTGGTACGATTTAAAATTGGCCAGGTTAACGCCCCCCAGAGATTTATCTAGCCTGAGCTTTGTGAGGGCAATTCTAGCTTTCTTTCCTTGCCAGATGAATTTAGAAATGAGATTATTTAGTTTGTGGTAGAATTCATCTGGTAGAACAAGGGGTAACATGTTGATGAGATAATTGACTAGCGGGGTGATCATAATTTTTATCGTTTCAATTCTGCCCCACCAAGTGATGAGTTTGGGGGACCATTTGTCTAGTAGTTTCTTGATTTTCTCTAGGGTAGAGTTTTAATTGTGGAGGAGTGTGTCAATAATGTTGCATCCAAATTCAATACCCAAGTATTTTATATAACTCGGGTTGCCAAGCCAGACCTGAGTTGCCTAAAATCTCTTTCGTACAGTGAATATTTAAGGGTTTTACTTCAGATTTGTCTCTGTTCAGCTTATAGCCTGAGTGTATAGAGTAATTACTTATTGTGTTCATCAGGGCCATAATAGAGGGTCCAGGGTTTTCTGTAACTAGCAGGATGTCATCTGCATATGCAGCTAGCTTAACTGGAATGTTATTAAAATCTAACCCAGCGATATCGGAATTTTGTTTTATATCTTGTAAAAGGGGTTCTAGTGCCAACAGGAAAAGTGAAGGAGAGAGCGGACAACCTTGCCTTGTGCCTTGTTGGAGGGTGAGAGACTCGGAAAGGGAACCGTTAATCGCAATGCGTGCAGTGGGCTTCGCATAAAGTGCCATGACCATTTTTATGAAGGAGTCACCCAGGCCGAATGAATGCATGCACTGGTTTAGAAATGACCACGAAACTCTATCAAACGCTTTCTCTGCATCTACGGTTATAGCAATCGAAGGAGTGGGATTAAAAAGCGAATTTTCGAGAACATGGAATAAAAGACGGGTGTTGTCGTTCGACATGCGGTGTTTAATCAAACCTACTTGGGAGTTGCTTATAAGTTGTGGGAGAAATGCGATAAATCTAGTGGCCAATATCTTCGCATAAATTTAGCAATCTACGTTGATGAGGGAAATCGGCCTATAATTTTTTGGGAGTAAGGGGTTTTTACCTTCTTTTGGAATAACTATAATGTTAGCTTCTGCCATTGAATCAGTTGTTACGCCTATACTAGCCATATTGTTAAATACTTTTTACATGGTTGGTAGGAGAAGCTCATTGAAAGTTTTATAAAATTTGACTGTGAACCCGTCTGGACCAGGTGCTTTGTTATCCTTCAGGGATTTAATGGTCTTAGACACATCCAGATCACTTATTGGTTTACCAAGCGTGATTCTATCAGTTTTGGATAGTTTTGGGAGATTCAGTCTTCCTAGGTATTTTGTGCATTCTGCCGGGTTAAAAACTTGGTCATTGCAATATAGGGCTTCATAAATTTTTTTAAAACAGTTTAATATTTCCTTAGGTTTAGTATGTGTTTGGTTGTTTGTGTCTTTGATTGATGTGATGCTATGTTGATTTTGATTGTGTTTGAGGTAAGAAGCAAGCATCTTACCCGCTTTGTTAGCTTCGCAAAGTTTGAGACCCTTAAATTTGTTTATCCATACCCCTGCCCGTACGCTTAGGATTTTGTTGTATTCATACTTCTTTTGTGTTAGTTGGTTGAGAATATTATTGTTTAGGGAGTTGGCGTGTGATACTTCCAGCTGTATAATTTCCTGTTCTAGTTTGATTAGTTCTGCGTTGTAGGCTTTACTGATTTTCGTTTTGATTTCTATGAGAACCCCCCTTTCAGCGCATCCCAGAGAGTGTTCACATTTGTCCCTGGGAGATCATTGTATTTCAGGTAGTTCGAAATCACATCTTCAATTTTCTTTTTGTCGCTGGGGTCTGTTAAAACAAAACTTGATTCCCAAAGGCCCAGGGCTCTCCTTTAATTAAAACCTCTAAATAAAAAGAGCACCTGGGTACCATCCAGTAAACAGATTCCTTCAAAGAATTCAAGATCTATGATCTTCAAATTCTTGCTATAATGACAGGAAGGGATGATTGTTAGACCTGACATCCTTGGCGTGGTAGTGCCCCAAACCTTTTGCCTTCACCCCTCCTGTTTTCTGAATTCGTTTTTGTAGGCTTTAGGACTCTGTGCACTTTCCACTGCTAACCAGTGCTTTTGCTCTCTCCTTCAGCCATGGTTAAATTCGACAACATCTAAATGGCACATTTAATTTACTTGTAAATCCATAGTAAATGGTACTCCATGCACTCAGGGCCTGAAAATTAAATTCTCCTAGTGGGCCTGCAGCACTCGTGCCACCCACTAAGGTATCAATTTAAACATATCTCAGGTCTGCCACTGCAGCTTGAAGTGCAGTTATTAAACTGGTATTTCAATGTGGCAAAATAAACTCTTTGCTAGGCCTAAATCTTCCTTTTTATTACTTATAAGTAACCCCTAAGGTAGGCCCTAAAGGCTCATATCACAGGGGGCATTTTTTTTTAAAGTAGGACATGTGTACTTAACTTTTATATGTCCTAGCAGTGAGAAACTCCTAAAGTCGTTTTTCACTGTTGTAAGGCCTATCTCTCCCATTGACTAACTTTGGGTTACCATATTACATTCAATAAGTGCTATCTTTGGATTGGGAGCAGATGGAAATATGTTTATTACTCTCTAATAAATTGTAATTTAAAGGCCTCTTTAATCGTAAAGTTGGAGTTTAGGTCAGAATTCTGAAAATGCCACATTTAGAAAGCTGGCATTATGAGGGGGCATGGCCAGCCTGGCAAGATGTCAGATGCTAACTAATTAAGCTCCACGCTCCAGACCCACGATTCGGACAATAGGTCTGCAATACGTGCCAACTCTGCCTGCAACCATGATGACGAGAGGCACGAATGCATAGCGGCGAGTTTCTGCTGGCCAATGGAGGCAGAGAGGAGTTGGATCTGGGCGCGGAGGGGCGATAAGACCCCAACCGCATCTAAACGCAAGAGGCCTACAGGCTCCACTGCACCCGACACCGGTGAGCGAGGGAGCGTGGCGGACTTGCACACCTATCAACATCAGGCCCCAAAAGGTGTACGCGGGCAATTGGTGCTGCTGCCGAGGAAGACGGTCCCGTAAGGCTGCAACAGGCGCTTGGTTTGGGCAGCAGCTTCTGATGTTTGTTTGGGATCACGGGGGAGGGCCCTGAGGAGGAACGGGGTTGACCCTGCCACGTGTGGCTTCTGGGGCCCGTATCCTGTGCCAGCAGCCCAGGGATGTTGGTGACACTCTTCAGGAGCTGCTGTGAGTGCCCACGCTCCTGAAGGCAGGTGAAACACCAGCCCATCAGTGAAGAGGTGATCATCAGGATGACAGTGGGACAGTGGACCCCCTACTTGACTGCAAGGCGGGTGTAGGCCTGGGAGGAGAAGGGGGGCATTTGCCGGCCTTGCTAGGTGTTGCCTGGTTCAGCCCGTTTGACCAAAAACTGCTAGACTCACCTCAGAGACTGCATACCCACACCCGATGGAGTGTTGAAATGGTGAACTGCTGATGGAAGTTAACACAAGAAGCACTGCAAGTGGCTCTGGAACTGAGCTGCCCTTTGGGAGTCCAACACATTGAAGCCGGTGGGTGGTAATACTGCAACAGCGGTCTTATTATGTGACCGGGCGCTGGGGAGACACCTGTAGTGGAGGCTGCACTGCAGTGAAATCCTCCGCAGGCCGGCAGGTGATACTGAGCCTTTCCCCTGCTTGCTGGCCTTGTTCAGCTGTGCCCCCTGGGTGCGGCCTGGTGGTGGAGAGTGGAATCCTCATGCCCCCCTCGAGATCTGGCCTCGGTGCGCACGAGGGGTGAGACGGGTCCGGAATGGACTGAAACTGGTTGGCACCTGAAAGTGAGACTCTTGGCCCTTCCAGAACATGATGACACATCCTCTAGTCACTCAGTGGAGTCCAGTCGCTGCTGACAACCAACCATCGGTTGACACCGATACTTGGAGGGGCCTGAAGAACTGTGACCTATTTTTCTACCACACTTGACCCTGTAGCAGCAGGAGTCCCCGGCTGTTTAAAGGCAGCTGCCGCAGTGAATGCTAGCCTACTGAGTCTGACATATTGAGATGTGTCCGATCTGCTCCCTTGGGACAATGAATGCACAAAGTTGTTCCTAGATTTGAAAGAGAAATTGTGTTGTGCTACAGCTTTAGGTATGCCCGACTATACAAAGGTGTTTACTCTCTTTTGCAGCAAAAGTGATGGATGTGCACTCTCAGTTTTGACACCGATACTTGGAGGGGCCTGAAGAACTGTGACCTATTTTTCTACCACACTTGACCCTGTAGCAGCAGGAGTCCCTGGCTGTTTAAAGGCAGCTGCCGCAGTGAATGCTAGTTTGAAAATGAGTGAGAACATAATGATGGGACACCCTTCAATTGTCATGGTCCCACATTCAGTGGAATTACTGTTGACAAAAACTAAAACACAGTACTTGACCCACAGTAGACTTACCAGATACGAGCATCGTTTTCTTGCCTCCAACAATGTTATAATCAAACGTTGTAATGTATTGAATATTTCTACTTTGATGCCTGAAACTGAACAAAATGACAAATGTGAAGAGTTTGATCATGATTGCCTAAGTGTCACTGAACTATGCACAAAGCCAAGATCCAACGTTAAGGATGAACCACTAAATGAGCCCGATCAAGTCCCATTCGTTGATGGTTCATGCCTAACAGGAAATGAAGGCACACTAAGAGCAGCATATGCTGTGTGCTCCATAAATGATGTGATCGAAGCTTCCTGGCTTCAGTCTGTTTTCTCTGAACAAGTTTCCGAGCTAGTTGCCCTGACACGAGCTTGCTGTTTAACTGCACAAATGAGATTCACCATCTTTACAGATAGCCAGTGTGGTTTTGGCGTAGTTCATGATTTTGGGCAATTATGGTTGCAACGCGGATTTCTTACCTCCACAGGTACACCTATTCGAAACAGACAGCATGTAAAAGATTTGCTTGAGCCTCTACAGTTACCAGTGAAATTGCTGTTGTGATATGTCCAGGACATCAATCAGGCAGTGGGCATGTTGCCATGGGCAACAGATACGCTGACTCCATAGCCAGGTAATGTGCATTTCTAGCATACACATTTAATGGAGGTTTCACATGCAAATCTGAGGAAGAAAGTGATTTTATAATTATGATTGTTAGAAATAGGATTTCTGGTTGGCTAGGGCATGCGCCTAAGCCAGGCAGAAACCACCACTCTAGTCAGGGCAAGGGAGTTACACACTGAAGATAACCCCTGCTCACTCCCTTGGTAGCTAGTCAAAGCAGTCAGGCTTATCCCTGAGACAATGTGTAAAGCGTTTGCACAACACACTCACACAGCAGCGACACACTCGGCCCACCACAAAAGAAACTCCACACAAGGTTAAGTAAAAATAGCCTTTGTATTACTCATAGAGCACATTAGAACGTAATCACATATATACACTGTGCCACCTGGCACTTGGTATGACTTTACAGGATTTATATACACTACAGGGCCAATCGGGCAGCTGTCATAGCATCACAACTCCTTCACCGAGCGGCTGCTTCTTGTGAGGAAAGCCATCTGTATTCCTCTGCTCAAGGTACCATTTGTTTGCGGACTGTTGCATTGTACTCGCCATTCACGGCGATCGGTCCCGAGATGCTGCCTGTACCTGCCTGACTCTAAAATGGTGGCCGCAATTTCCCCATGCGAACCTCGTCTGCACTCATCTCGCTGCAAATATTAGATTCATGTGTAATATGGAGCACTAATTGCCAGCGCTTCTTCATTGGTGGCCCCTTGATCTGTTGCAACTTCTCTATTGTTCACTTTGGTCCACGTTTCTTGAGGCAGCTGAGTGCTCTGCGGACAAGATGGCGTCCAACACATGTTGAGGTCATACTTTACCTACGATAGTCTTTCCAACAGCACTTGATGCATTGTGTTAGCAGGATCCCATGCAACTTACCCAGCGTCCCATCTAACTCCTGTGTCCTTAATGCCTTGTAGCTGCACCTGATCATAGTCATTGGCAGCGGCTGCGCACCGTCCCTCTGCATACAAAACACCCCTCTGAGAGAGACGATCCCACTACATCCACCGCTAGGGAACCTTTTCCTTTTCCTTTGACGTCTCCAATGATCTCTCCCTATGTTTCTTTGGGAGCTTGGAGACCCCGGTTTCCTGGTTGAGGCTATAAGGCTCTATTCGGCGGCCTACCACTCTCCGAGCATCACTTTTCGACCCTGAGGTGCCAATGGCCCCCCTACCACTCTATTCCTGGACTATTTCCCAACACTCACTACTGCTTCGGGGAATGGGGAAGATCTGCAGACTTCGGAGCTGTCTCTTCCACCTCTCCTCTCATGGAGCGAGCTGGAGGATGAGGCGGACGGCGTCTTCCAGTATTACCGGGACCGTTGCCTTCTATGGAACTATGACGATGCCCCTTGGGCTGATACTAATAACTGTTTGTACTTACCGCAGAGCCCAAGGACCCTTGGCCGCTGCCCGGTGGAGCTGTCCTATGCAGCTATGGAGGAGTCTGGCTCTGGTTCACCACCGCGGCCGTCACTTACCCAGCCGGACATCGGACATTGTTTCTCACGGTTCTTCACGGTTTTATGTCTTTCTCTTTGACTGCTTTGACTGCTTTGTTCCCCTGAAGTACTTTCCCCTTCCGGTCTACCTGACTCTATCTGCATTCCTCTCCCCTGTTACCTTCCCCCCTACCTTCCATTCCCCACTAGACTCGTGTCTTGGCTATTCTACGTGCTAATAACTTATATTATTGTGTAATGTCATGTTTTTCTCCTAAGCCTTTACTTGTAACTGCAACTGTAACTGTAACTGATGTAATTTTCGTAACCTGTAACCCACTGATCCTCATGTAAAGCGCTCTGATACCTTCGGGTCTAGCCAGCGCTATATAAAACTTTTCAAATAAAAATAAACAACTCACAGCTAGTGAAGACAACTAGTAACTAATGGTAAGGGCGCGTCTAGCACACCACATTAGGCATGAACAAAATAGCACTTCCTAGTATAGCATGTTATGCAAAACATAATCAGCAGTAGTGCAGTACATCATCACAACCTGTCCTGCCCACCATCATCAGCATTGCACCGTAATCACTTACTAGCACACATTACCACAACAGCATAAAAAAAATGATTATGCTGAGACACCATCACTGCACATAGGGTGTAACTCAGAAAAGTGGTTACCACACTGAGGAGCGGCACCAGCGCTCCTGCTCCTGTGGCAACTGGTTTCCCTACGTAGGCTCCTGGGCTACCTGCCCGCCTACTACAGGGGATGCAGCAATTGTTTGAAGAGCTTTTCTCCTTTGGGACCCCCCGTCGAGGTCTTGCCTGGGCCTAATCCCACCAACAACAATCACTCCGGGGCCTCACACCCAAATCCAGGGGTGGGGGGTGCCACACGCACCAGGAAATGATCCCGCTACTCCACTAGCAGCACCACGCTTCCACGCTGATTGAAATGCGGCTAACTATGGGGGGGTAGGAAAGGGCCCTCCGAAGGTTGCCTCCCTGTCCTGCCCCCAAAGACAACCTGCCCACACCCCCACGGGAACTGTGCCTGAATACCTCTCAGGTAGGAAGAATGCCCTCTGTGCTGCGTTGCCGGGTGCATGGGGCAGGTCCGGTGTGTTCGAGGCAGCAGCCCTTGTCTTCTCTGACACCAGGGGCCGGCCACGCCCTCAGCCCTCCGGTCGGGCCACCTCCTGGGCTGTGGAGGCACAGAGCACCAGTCTCCCTTGGGCCTTCTGCCCTGGCGCGCTGGTCCGTGGCTCCTGAATACGGAGCGAAGTCTCCGTCGGGTCCGCTCTCGGTGGCCCTGCCCACAACCAGGCATCCTCCGCCTGACTTCCGGCCTCGCTGGCTTCTGGGGGCATGGCGATCAATGCTGCAAACTCCGGCCAGCCCCGCTAGTTGCCCAGCAACGCTCGTGACTCCTGTGGCGTTCGTCCAGCTGACAGGCGGCCACCTTGGATTCCTGCAAAGAGCTTTGGCCTCAGGCACTCGATGCCGCTTTGGAACATTCCCCACCTGGCTCAGGGAATCGACTGCTACCCCTTCTCCAAGGAACTCGATGGCAGCACCCTCACTCGTGCTGGTCTGGCGCTAAATCCCAGGAATCACCCAGGGCAGAGCTGGGCCCAGGTAGGCCAGCTCACAGGGCCCTCCAGCAGAGGGGCAATCCTTTGTGGTGGTTCCTCCTGGTGCCCTGCAGCCCTCTTCGTCCTTCAGATCCAAGTGAGCACAAAAACATGGGGTCACAGCCCCAATATTTATTTCCATAATGTCTTTGTTCTGCCCTGGCACAGGGCACTGGGCCTAGTCCAAACCAGTTCTGGGGGGCACTTAACAAGTGCACAACAGTCCCCATTGTCAGTGTAGGCTCCGGCCCCAGACACACCACAGGGGGGCAGAGCCAGCATTTTGTAAGGCAGGCACAGTCCTATTCAGGTCCAGGTGCTACTCCTCCCACTACTCCAAATGCAGATCGGCCTATTCAGCCTAGCGCTGACTTACCCAGCCCCTCTGGAGCCCCTGCACCTCCCCAGCCCCTGTCATCCAGAGCCAGACATGCAATACACAACAGGCAGGCACAAAGACACATAGCACACAGAAATGCCCACTTCTAAAAGTGGCATTTCTAAAATAGTGATAATAAATCTGCGAACACCATTACGCAGCATTTATTAACACTATTCCAAACATACCAAACTTGATCACACCACATCTCTCCTATCAGGAATTACCACTGAAACACATATCAGGGAATCCCCAATGCACTCCTATGAGAGGGCAGCCTCACAGTAGTGAGAAACCAAATAGGCTGTTTGTTATTACCAGGAAAGCCACACAGTTAAGGCACATATCCTACTTTTTTTTTTTTTTTGCAAATCTGTTTTATTGATTTTATAATGCAGTACATAACAACACGTACATATGCCATCACTGTTAGGCGCTGCAGCTATTACATTAGGTACATCATCTGTGCGCTTGTGCAGTCCGTTTGTACCCGTAGGGCAATATAAGATGCTATAGAGACCATACTCGTAAGTACATTTGCAATTGGTCTCCCACAGGTGGGCAGGAGAGGGGAGAGGAGAAGGGAAGGGGAGAGACAAGGAACATGTCCAATATATCATGGCTTACAGTATATTGGCGCCATATACGGTGAGCAGCATTATGAGATTCACAGGAGATCAAAAAGAAGGGCAAAACTTTGCATTCATTAACTGTTGAGAAATAAGAAACATAAACGTGTGTAATAAACTGATCAATTCTCGGCCCCCCAGTTCCATGTGCAGTATTACATATTGCTCCGCATGTTAGTGGCTGCCAGCCGCTGCCCCATCCCTAGATCGTGTACTAATGTCTTGGCACAATCAGCATATATCTAGCAATAAGAAGGTGATGTGGTGTACGCGCCTGCACATCATGTGTGTGCTAACTACCCGTGACCTGCTCCTCCGAGGGGTCCTCAGATGGTATGTCTGCGCTGCTTTGCAAATCTGTATGGAGAGCGTCCCAGTATGTGGCGATAGGGAGCTTACGCAGCAGCCCCAGGGTCTCTTCGCGTTTGATGGCGATACCTTCCGCCTTGGACCACGCTAGCATGGAGTGTCGCCAAGCCTGAATATGCGGGGGGTCTGCCGCTTTCCAACGCTTACTAATTAGCCTCTTCGCCACTATCAGTACCAGGCACATGTCCTACCTTTTACTTACAGCGCACCCTGCCTACAGTGCTAGCTAGGGCCTACCTTAGGGGTGACTGATATGTAGTAAAAGGGGAGTCACAGACGTGGCACCCACTTTATGTGCCACGTCACAGCAGCAGTAAACTGCGCGTGCAGGCCCTGCAATGGCAGAGGCCTGAGAGGTGTGAAAGGCTACTTTGGTGGGTGGCACAAGCAGCGCTGCAAGCCCACCAGTAGCATTTAATTTATTGTCCCCGGGTATATGAGATACCACTTTACAAAGGACTGATAGGTAAATTAAATACGCCAAACAGGTGAAGACCAATCTTACCAAGTTTACCATAGAGAGCACATGCACTTTAACACTGAACAGCAGTGATAAAGTGCCCAGAGTCCTAAAACCACCAACACCAGGTCATAAAAAATACCAGGAGAAAGGTCAAAAAGTTCTGGGGTGACCCTGCAAAAAGGGCCAAGTCCAACAATGATGGAAATAACATATACGTGGGAGGAACTGAAAAGGGTACAGGAAAATGTGTCTGTAGCAGAACAAAATTTGTGGATCAGGCCACGTTGTGCAAAGAATGCAAATTACATTTGGATGTCAGCTGATAGAAAGCCAGTGTTGCCTGATAGCTGGTTGTTTCCAATGACCAGTAATTACCACAGGTACACACATTTAGAGAGAGATGCCATGGTGAGACTTTTCCAACAAAGCTGGTTCAATCTAAGGTTCCGAATGATAGCAGATGAAAATTGCAGACAGTGTGTCACATGTAAACAGCTAAATGTAGGGAAGAAAACACATGTTAGAAGCACACAAATAGGGAGATCAAATGGCCCTTTTAACAGACTACAGATGGATTTTATCGAGATGCCTGTTTAAAATGGGTTGAGGTATATCCTAGTGATCATCTGTGTATTCTCGAGATGGGTGGAAGCCTACCCAACGAGGAGAAACAACAGTCTCACTGTAGCTGAACTGTTATTACGGGAGATCATACAAAGATTCGGGATGTAAGTTCTTCTTAAGTCAGATAGAGGAACACACTTCAATAATGTAGTGCCAAACATGCTATGTGCTGCTCTACAGATTGAACAGAAGCTGCATTGTAGTTACAGACCAGAATCATCAGGCATAGTTGAGCAGATGAGCGGAACAATAAAATCCAGATTTGCAAAGGTTTGTGCTTCAACTTCACTGATATGGCCAGATGCTTTACTATTGGCGCTGATAAGTGTCTGAAGTATTCCAGACAGGAAGACAGGATTATCCCCGCACGAGATTCTAATGGTGTGAGAAGTTGGCCTGGTATATGATGTCCACTAATTAAAGTGGGCACCTTACACCAGTCCAAACAAACCTTATGGTGATTTAAGAGGTCAAAGATAACCTTAGAGAGCTATCCAAGTGGTAGCTGTGGAGAGCAGCCTTCAGGCTTAGTACTGAAGGAATGTTAAGCAGCTTGTTTTACCAGAATGCAACCTTATTGTATTGGTTAAATGAAAGGAGAACCACACAAAGCACACAATACTGTAGCACAGAAACAATCGTACGTAGCACTAATACACAGTGGGCTCCCGGCGGAGACCAAACCATATACTAAAATAGTGTTATAAGAACCACAACTCAACTCAAGTCAAGACAGTGCCTAAAGGTTGTAGAATCGCTAGGACCCCAAGGAACAACCCAAAGTGAGTAAGTAGGGACCCCACGGAGGACAGGTGCAGTGTGAGAACACGACCGCGTGCTACGTACAATTCAATGGGAGAGTTGTGGTTGCAATTTTAAAGTTAAAGGACCCTTCTCAGTGGATTACGAAGAAACCCTTTGGAACATCGAAGGTTGGAGACCCACCCCACCCGTGGATACTGAAGTACAAGAGTTACCTATCCCAGGGAAGCCGGGTGCATAGGGCTGAAGTGGCGTCGGAAACCGCCGTCGTTCTCAATGGGAGTCTTCAAAGAAATGCCACTGCTGGAAAGAAGAAAAGTGTCCGGTAGAATCCGCAGGTGGATTCTTGATGGAAGGAACCTGAAAGCAGAGGGGACAGAGCCTGGGTCACTCAGGAGTGACCAGGGGCTCGGTAGACGAATGCCCACCGATGTCGGGTGCTTCAGCTGTGAAGAAGGAGACCTTGACTCTACAGCTGCAGGGACCAGGAGACATCGAGGATGACCAGGAGCCGGGTACGAGCTGTCCCACGAAGGATGTCAAGTGCTGAGGGGTTGTTGTCCGGCGGGAGCACCAACAAGCCTAGGCAGCGGCAACCCACAAGAAGGTAAAAGAAGGTTACGGTCTAGACCAGCAAGACCCAGGGGACTCACCACAGCAAGGGGAGTCAGGGCATGCCTGGAGCAACCAGTGGAGCCCAAGAAAATCAAGATTGTCCCTCAAGTGGACCCACATGCCGAAGGCACAGGAGTCGCGAGGGGACCTCTAGCAGTTTCACAAAGTCACAGCATGCAGGGTACAGAGTGCGAGGACGCCGGAGACCTTTGTACGAAATGTGCACAGAGGGTGGGGCTATCGACAGCCCAATGCACGAAGTTGGCGAAGACCAACAAGTATATGCACTTGCAAAAGTACGCAGTGCACTGGGGTTCGGGTTATGTGGTCTCCACGATGGATACTGCCCTAAAATATGGTGAGAGGGCAGCTCAACTGAAAGGAAAGTAGGAACCCACCTCCTGTGTTTCTGGAGCCTTCGGAGTCCACAGGAGCTCAGGATCAGCAGACCGGTCAGTTGCATTATGGTGCCTGCAAACGCAGGGGAGTGACTCCTTCACCCCAAGGGAGATACTTCAGTTGTCCTTGAAGCTCCACAGGTCCTTCACGGAGCCTGTATGGTGCACAGGCACAGACGATGCTTTGGACGGAGAGGGAGACGAAGTCGGGCCCAGTCGAAGTCCAGCGAAGTCCGGAGTGGCCAGACGGTCGAAGGTCTGTGGTTTCTTGTTCAGAATCTTGTCCACGTCGAATCTAGGGTCCTACAGCCAGGTAAGCCCTTTTGTACCCACGGGAGAGGGTTGGACAGATTCAGGGGTCCCTCCCAGGGGAGGGTCAGGACAGTGGGGAGGTTACTCCCATGTCCTTTGTCCAGTTTCGTGCCAGAGCAGGAGCCAACGGCTCCCAGAACTGGTTTGAGCTGGATTATGCACAGGGACACCAAATGTGCCCCTCGTGCAGCCGTTCAGGCACTTTGGAAGTGCACCCACCCAGCTCCAATACACTAAATCCTGTCTGGGAGGTGGTCACACCTCCCTGTGACAGGATGCCTATTGTGCTGCATTCCCCTGCTCGAGCTTGGCTCAGCAGCAGGAGGGCAAAAATGTGTCTCTGGTTGGCAGCAACCCTTTTGTGCTGTCCGGGTCGAGAAGGCTGGTACCGGGAAGACCAGGGACCCCATAAGCTTGCTTCTGAAGGGTGGAATCATACCTCTCACACCGGTTACCGGTGTGGAGGTATGATTCCAAGGTGTTTGATACCAAACACGACATGATTTGTTGCAGCCGTTTTCGAGATAGCATTTTACGCATGCATATAATGCACCTCTACCTATATGTCTGGCTGCGTCACTGACAACCCGGGAGAATGGTCTCCGAAGGCTGCAGGGGTGCCCTGCTCATGCATGGGCACCCTCTCACCTAAAACCCAGGATTGTCAAGGTCTGCTATAGGGGTGACTTATAGGTTTTAAGTGTAGTGACCTATAGATATAGTAAACCTATATCTAAAGAAAGTGGTGCATGCACCATCTTACACCGGCTGCAATGGCAGGCCTGTAGTTTCATATTGCATGGCCTCCCATGGGTGGCATAATACATGCTTCAGCCCATGGGAGGCCTCTGGGGTACCTATGCCCTGGGTACATGTGTACCATATACTAGGGACTTATAAGGGTACCCCAGTATCCAATCTGGAGTGTACCTAAGTACATGTCATAACATTTTAGGGAGAAAGCAGATAGACTGGAGTCCTGATTAGCAGGATCCCAGTCAGACTAGTCAAAAACAGTGTAACATCAAGCAAAAAATGGGGGTAACCATAAGAAGCAGATCCTACTTTCTGACACGACCTCCCCCCCAAACGTAAGGAGATGAGACTAACCTTGCCCATTTGAGTCTTCATTTTCTAAGTGGAAATATCTGGAGAGTCCATCTGCATTGGCATGGTTACTCCCAGGTCTATGTTCCACTGTATAGTCCATCCCCTGTGGGGAAATGGACCACCTCAAAAGTTAGGGGTTTTTACCCTTCATCTGTTTTAGCCATAAGAGGGGCTTATGGTCTGTCTGAACAATGAAGTGAGTGCCAAACAAGTATGGCCTCAGCTTCTTCAGAGCCCAAACCACAGCAAAGGCTTCCCTCTCAATGGCTAACCAACGTTTCTCTCTGGAGTCAACCTACTGCTAATAAAAGCTACTGGTTGATCCTGACCCTCTGCATTAAGTTGTGAGAACGCAGCCGCTACCCCCAACTCAGATGCATCTGTTTTTAAGAATGAATTGTTTGGAATAGTCAGGACTTTGCAGAATGGAAGCAGTGCAGATGGCCTGCTTGAGATCATCAAATGCCTTCTGACAGCTAATTGTCCACTGAACTTTCTTGGGCATTCTCTTTGATGTAAGATCATTCAAGGGAGTCTCTATAGACCCATATTCTTTTACAAATCTTGTGTAGTACCCAGTCAGGCCCAAGAAAGCTCTGAACTGAGTCTGGGTAGTGGGAGCAACCCAGTCCATGATGGTCTGGATTTTGCTCTGCAATGGCTGAACCTGGCCTCCACGCATAAGGTGGCCCAGGTACACAACCTTACTCTGCCCTACCTGGCACTTGGTGGCCTTTATAGTGAGACCTGCTTTCTGCAGGGCCTCCAAAACATTCTTCAGGTGGACCAGGTGATCCTCCCAGGTGGAACTAAAGACAGCTAAATCATCAAGATATGCTGCACTATAGGCTTCCAGACCTGTAAGGACTTTGTTCACCAACCTTTGGAATGTGGCAGGTGCATTCCTCAAGCCAAAGGGCATCACAATAAATTGATAATGCCCACTAGGGATTGAAAATGCTGTTTTTTGTTTGGCATCTTCAGCTATTCTGATCTGCCAATATCCAGCAGTAAGGTCAAATGTGCTCAAGAACGTGGCTGAAGCCAAAGTGTCAATGAGTTCATCTGCCCTAGGAATAGGGTGAGCATCAGTCCTAGTGACTGCATTGAGCCCCCTGTAGTCCAAACAATACCTAATTTCTCTTTTTTCCACCCTGGGTATGAGGTTTGGGTACCAGGACCACTGGACTAGCCCAAGGGCTAGCTGAGGGTTCAATTACTCCCAATTGAAGATTGCATCTTTTGGACCTCAGTCCTGATGCAATCTCTGACATGGTCAGGCTGCCTGTACATTTTATTTTTAACAAGTAGACTCTCACCTGTGTCCACTTCATGGGTACACCAAGTGGTCTGACTAAGAGTCAAAGAAAACATGTGCCTGTATTGATTGAGGACCTTCCTACAATAAATCTGCTGTTGCTCAGTGAGACTGCCTGCCAAGGCCACACCATCAACTGAGCCATCATCAGAGTTCTGTGAGAGGATATCAGGGAGTGGGTCACTCTCTTCCTCCTGTCCCTCATTAGTAGCCATGAGCAAGCCCATGTCTGCCCTGTCCACATAGGGTTTGAGCCTGTTTACATGGAGCACCCTATGGGGGCTCCTGGGAGTTCCAAGGTCCACCAAGTAAGTGACCTCTCCGTTTTGCTCAAGATTAGTATGGGGTCCACTCCACTTGTCTTGGAGAGCTGCTGGGGCCACAGGCTCAAACACCCATACTTTCTGTCCTGGCTGATAAACAGTCAGTACAGCCTTTTGGTCATGCCAAGCTTTTTGCAATTCTTGACTTGCCTCAAGACTTTTGCTGGCCTTCTTCATGTACCACCCTTTCGACCCCAATTTTGAAATTTTGTGTACTTTGGACGTCGAGTCCTTATACACAAATATTCCACAAACCGCCTCACTAAAGGTTATGGAGACACTTCTCAATACCCGCCCGCGGCCATATGCGGTCCCCACTCTTTTCATACTCCAATTGTTAGAGATCAGTCTTACGCGAAATTTCTTCCTATTTGAAGATCAGTATTACCAACAAGTGAAGGGCACTTCGATGGGGGCTATTTTTGCCCCCAACGTAGCCATTCTGTATATGGATTCCCTAGAACAAAATCACATCCTGACACCACTCAATCCTTTTTATGAAGGCATTGTTAAATGGAAAAGATATATTGATGATATCTTCATGATCTGGAAAAGCAGTGAGGGTACTCTTAACAATTTCTTGCATTGGCTGAATAATAACTGTGGTGGCCTTAAATTTACATTGACCCAGAATAAAGAATCCATCCCTTTCCTGGATCTTAACATATTTCACAGGAAGGCATCCTTATCACCAGTCTGTTCCGCAAACCTACTGAGCGGAACACACTGTTGAGATATGACAGCCACCACCCACGAGCCCTTCGAGACTCATTACCCTATTCCCAATTTCTCCGTATTAGGAGAAACTGCTCACTTAAAGAGAATTTCTTCCAAGAGGCCCAAGTACTTAATAACAAACTTACTAGTAGAGGCTACCCACGCAGGTTGGTCCGCAATGCCATGAAAAGAGCTTGGTATTGCCCACGTGACGTTCTTCTTGAACCAAAAGAAAAGACTCCCCAGAATCGCCTAGTCTGTGTCACCACTTTCTCCCCCATCTCCAATATTGTACGCAAGACCATCATAAAAAATTGGGCTATACTCAATGCCGGCTCACTCAACCTTGAACGACCTTTGTTCGCATTCAAAAAGAACAAAAACATTAAAGACCATCTAGTCCAGGCCGCCCTCCCTAGTAAGAAACCCCCGGGCAATCTTAATGAACATTGGGGACTCGCACCTTTGTCTGGGCATGCTAAATGTGGCAATTGCAGCGTGTGTGACTATGCCATTGAATGTAAGGAATTTGTATTTGAGAAAACCAAAATCACTCTGCATTCTTTCTCAAATTGCAACACGCAAAATGTTGTTTACGCCATATTGTGTCCTTGTAAGAAAATCTATACAGGCCAAACAACTCAAAAGAGACGCGTAAGGATATGCCAGCACCGTAGCAGAGTAAGATGCAAGACTCCAAATGCACCACTCGTTGAACATTTTGAGGAAGCACGCCACAACGAGAATGATATACGCTGGACTGTGATAAGCGTGATCAAACCACCTCCAAGAGGAGGAGATATCTCCAAATTACTGGACAAAGAAGAACTAAAATGGATTTTTAAGACCAACAGTCTGCACACAGGCCTAAACAGACTTGAAGACTGGACTACACTTGTATAAATCAACTGAGTCTACTCCTAATTGCTGCCTCCAATTATTGTACAACCACTCTACAATGATTTACACATGCTGTTTCAATTATCGAGCCCTCCCTCTGTCACCAATTACTAATTACTGAACAATTATTCTACTGCAATTCATACATGTGGTTAACTTGTGAGCCCCCTGTGGCTGTAAGTGTCCCAATCCTTGTTCCTTCCCTCTAATATGCCGGCCTAACCACTGTGCATGAAGTCCCTTCTTTGCTTCTATCACATGCCATTCTGCACCACTCCAATATGTCTGCCACGCACTGGTTTTAGTCCCCCTTTCATTTCCACTAATTGTCAGCTGACCTCCCGTCCACCTATTGCGCGCTATTAAGTCTCTTCACACTGCATCCCATGCATTCCCTCAGTAACTGACCGGCTTCCGGCACTCACACCACTTTGCGAGGTTCCCATTGAGGTAAGATCCTTCCAACTGCCCAATTGGCCTAACCACGCTGACCACGTCCCTTGCCTACTGACCTGGCTTCCCTCCCACACAGGATGCCTTAATTGCCATATTCCCGAGTACGCTCACGGCGACTTCCAGCACGAGGATCGAATTCACGCCCATCGCTGCACGCTTGATATATTGGTAAGTTTAACGCCTCTGGCTCCATTACCAATTCCGGTTTTTGCATCTGCCCTCCCTTCACCTTCCCGTTCCTCTCCTTGTAGGACATCTACCCGCATCTCGCCCCAGTGAACGGATCTTAATTCCTAAGATACCGAGACCGGTAAGCCTCATTTTTTCCCCTTGCTCACGCCTCCCTTCCTCCGGTTCCCACCCGTCATTCCCGCTACTCCTCTCTCTTACAGGTCCCGCGCATCTGCAGGATAGGACCTTGCCCCGATGCCTGCCCTCGTCAGGTGTTTCTTCCTTTTTTGTCCTTTTTTCCCTTGCTTAGCATCATCCTCTTCCCTTGCTTAGCATCCTTCTCACTGGTATCGAGCACACGCGCAATAATTTCCTGCGGGTTCCTGGTTGCACCTGAAGTGATACCACATGGTCACTACCGTTTACATCCATAGGATTCACTTACAATCCTTTTCACCCGCACTAACGCCTTCTTTTCACAGGATCATGCACAAGATCTCTTATAGCCTCAATCCGGACTGGCACTGTACCAACATACTGTTATTCATAATAACTTCACGTTATGTCCTTAGGTATTGTAATTTTCCTACTGGTTCCTGATCCCTACCTGCATAGCCTATTTAATTTAATTTAATTAATATACTGCTTATGTTGCTTTCCTTAACTAACTGAAACCTTCCTTCCCTTTCCTCCCTATTGTCTTTATGTTGTTACAGGCCTTCACTTTCAGGCATGCTTATGTTTTAGTCCTGATGATGATCCTTGTATTCACTGTATGGATCGAAACGTCGTCGACACCCATCACAGCTTATACACTACCTTATGAGTTATTATTTGTGTAAGGGTGTAAAAAGACGATTTGTTGGCCCTATGTTCTAATGCCATATATGACAAATCGACAGCCGTGCCTGAGCCTTTTTCTGTCTTGTTGTCACATCGTATGTGTTCTGCGTAGGTGTAGTGAGGGCACAGGATTGTGTCCCACCTACTCTATTGTGTGTTTATGAAAAAGTTTTTACTCTGATTAATTGTAACATTAAAGTAGACCTCTGTCCGGCTGGACAAGTCTTTACCAATATAGAACTGATTGAGTCTATATTTATCTCTCCCATACTATACCGTTCCATGGGACCACTGTTTTCTAGAAAAGTTCTTCATGTACTCAGCCATCCTGGAGCGGAGACCAAATACATAGTCCACTATGTCTTGCTTGGTAGGTTTGAGAGTAACTCCCATCCCTCCTTCACCAAACACAAGGGACCCCTAACTGGATGCCCAAACAAAAGTTCAAAAGGGCTGTAGCCAACCCCCTTTTGTGGGACCTCTTTGTAGGCAAAGAGAAGGCAGGGCAACAGGACATCCCATTTTCGCCTAAGCTTTTCTGGGAGGCCCATGATCATGCCCTTCAGGGTTTTGTTTAACCTTTCAACTAACCCATTGCATTGTGGGTGATAGGGTGTGGTGAATTTGTAATTCACTCCACACTCCTTCCACATTGCAGTGATGTAACTAGACATGAAGTTTGTACCTCTGTCAGTTAAGACCTCCTTAGGGAAACCCACTCTGGAAAAATTTACCAAGAGGGCCCTGGCCACCACAGGAGCTGTGGTGGTTCTAAGGGGTATAGCCTCTGGATACCTAGTGGCATGGTCCACCACCACTAGAATATAACTGTGCCCAGATGCAGTTGGAGGGTTCATGGGACCAATTATGAAAATCCCAACCCTCTCAAAGGGAACCCCCACCACAGGTGGTATAAGGGGGGCCTTTGTGGTACCACCTGACTTACCACTGGCTTGACAGGTGGTACAGGAGCGACAAAACTCCTTGGTGTCCTCTGACATGTGAGGCCAGTGAAAGTGAGGGACAAGCCTGTCCCAAGTCTTACTTTGGCCTAGGTGTCCTGCTAAGGGAATGTTATGTGCCAAGGTGAGTAGGAAGCTCCTACACTTCAGAGGTATGACCAACCTCCTGGTGGCACCAGGCTTGGGGTCTCTACCCTCTGAGTAAAGGTGTCCCTCATCCCAATAGATCCTGTGGGATCCACTGACACTCCCAGCAGCCTCAGCAGAAGCTTGCTGTCTGAGGGGTTCAAGAGAAGGGCAGGTTTGCTGCTCCTGGCTCAATTCTGGCCTGGATGGGCCCCCCTGTCCCCAAGAACTCAACCTGATCAGGTTCATCTGGGACAGTTCCTTCACAGGGACTGGGATCATCTCCCTCAAGAGATGGATCCTCTCTCTGAGCCTGGTCGGAAGACACAGCCTTACCCCTCCTGCTCCTTCTCTTGGAAGGCACCTGGTCCATTTTTTCAGAATTCAGGGCCTGTTCAGCAGACATCAGTTTGGCCTGTGACCTGGTCACAGCAAACACATATGCAGAGATGCCCAGGTTTGCTGCATGAGTCCTTAATTCCACTTCAGCCCAGGCTGAAGTTTCCAAATCATTGCCCAATAAGCATTCCACTGGAAGGTCGGAGCTAACCACAACTTTCTTTGGGGCAGTTACCCCTCCCCAGCTGAAATTAACAACTGCCAAGGAATGATCAGTCCTGACATTGTTAGCATTGGTCACTTGGTACATCTCACCAAGTCTGATCTATTCAGGGTCCACAAGATCTTTTGTCACCATTGTGACACTTGCACCTGTGTCCCTGTATACCATGGCCTCCTTACCATTAATCAAAGGCTGTTGTCTGTATTTGCCCAGGTTACTGGGACTGACAAATAAGGTGGCAATATCCATGCCACCATCACAGACAAGTACAACCTGAGCTGGAGTTCTGACTAGGCCAGAACCCATCTCAGAGCCCAAGGTTAACCCTACTATTCCCTTGATCCATGTACCACCACTTGAAATGTGTACTAGGGGGAGCAGTTGCCTTAGGGGCAGTGGTGGTTGGAGTTGAATCCTTGGCCTTTGGACAATTGGCATCTTTTGTCCAATGGGTCTTTTGTTTACATAAGCAACACCAAGGTTTCTTTTTGCCTTTCCCTTTGTTGGATTGTGACTCCCCCCCCCAGATGCAGGTTTTTGGGGCCCTGATGAAGACTTGTCATCTTTACCTTTGTCTTCACCCTTATCTGAAGTGTCAGGCCCTAGCTACCGGTTAAACACTGACTGCTCCATGAAGGGCAACCTGGATACAGATCGGCCCCTTTTCAGACTACACTTCCCATCATGCTCATCGTGAGCCACGCCCCACGTGATCCAGACGCTACGTGGGATACCGGATATAACGACAGCAAGAAGACCAGGCGCTGCCGATTATTCTTTTCTGATGGCTGTCCGTGTTACGCTCTGGATTACAGGAGGTTCGGCCGTGTGAGAGCCTTGCTTCGTTTGGGGTGCCGTGAGTACTTCTCTGGTGGTCCGTGCTCTTGTTTCTTTGTTAGCGCGCCGCGCTCGTTCCTCTGTTGGCGAGACCGCTTCACCGCGTCTCTTGCAGAGGAACGTTAAAGCGCCCGTGTTCACTTCTCTTCCTTTCCCACGCTCCTCTGTTGGAAGATACAGAGCGTTTCTCTGTTTCATTGCAGAGGAGGGTAGGTGGGTTTCCTTGGGCGTTATTTATAACGCAATCTCCAGGTTGGAGAGACTCTTTATTTTGATGAACTGTATCCTCATTGCTAAGACAGTACCACGTACTTACTAAATGGGGAGCTGCTGACAATTACTCCTCATTTCCTTTTGTTCATGGTTTATTGCACTTCATATTGTTGGCTCCAATAAGATACCTTCCTCTGCAAAGAAACTCTTCTGTAACGGGTATCTGCTGAGTTATTTGCTGTGTTATCCGCTGAACAGTAAAGACTGTGGATATCGCTTAACATTTGGTTGGTGCCTCGTTTCCAGCTATGTACAAGAGATGATTGTACCTCTGCTGCTCCTTGAACTATTATTTGATTATTCAATATATATATATTTCATTTTCCTTTCCTAGGAGAGAGGAGGTCTTATGAGGGTGTGCAGGAAGCTACAGTATTGCATATTATACAGCTCTACATGTACCCTTGGGTAGGTGAAGGGAAAGCTACTTTCTTATGTACTGTAGGGGGGACTGTTAACGTATGCATGTCATATTTATATGGTGTGTTCTCTCTTCCTAATAGTTCCATGGTGGAGATGTGCAATCACCCTTTCCTCTCTTCTGGTATCGCTCCTTCACGTTCTTTTTCTTTTCAGGTATTGTGCTTAGCCATTGCAGCTGCTCATGTACATGCCTCATTTGTTTAGGTTGTTTTGAGTTGACAGCAGGGACTAATAGTGTGTTCATTGTCTCCTCTCTAGATCTCCCTCCATGCTGTCCCTATCCTTTCCTTCCCCCGCTTGACTATCCCACCAGTCCGAGTATATATGTATTTCCGGACTTGGGGCAGTCGAGAGGTGGACCCTTTGAGCATCAGCACAACCCCGAGGATATTGGAAGGTGGAACCTGACAGAATAATCGGCCCACGAATTGTTTTCCCCCTGGTTGTGCTGGTGTCAGAGATGGCCACCCTAGACGACGTTACGGCAGCCTTGGCTCTGGTACAGGTCGAGCTGGCTGCCTCACGTAGTGAGACAGCCGCTCTCCAGGTCAGAGTAGAAAGGATGCAAAGGAATCCATTTGATATTAGGGGATCGTCACACCCTGCACCTCTTCCGGTAGTGGTAGAAATGCCTACACAATTCCTCCCGAACGGTTTCATGGGGACAACAAAAAAGTACAGGTGTTTATGACCCAAGCTCTGCTTCATTTTCACTGTAAGCCTAAGATGTTTGCTACCAACCAGGCTAGAGTAGCCTTTGTGATCTCATATCTGGCAGGGGAGGCAGCGCAGTGGGCTGTCCCCATAGTAAGACGAGACGACCATTTGCTTTATGATTGGGATGCATTTAAAGCGGAATTTGAGAAAACATTTGATCGCAGAGCAGAGACATTCTCAGCTGACAGAGACCTGTTAGAACTTCGACAAGGAAGTACGGATCTGATCACTTACCTAAATAACTTTCGACGACTAGTAGCAGAGACAGATTGGCCTGAGTCTAAACAAGCCGCCGTCTTTTATCAGGGGCTCAGGGATGAACTGAAAGATGTACTAGCCCAGATAGACCCTCAACCACAAACATGTGCCGCCCTTATTGAGCTGACTTTACGGCTGGACCATCGACTAAAAGAGCGGAAAGGGGACCACAAGCGGAAAGACAGGTACACCCCGCAGTACGAGAGGGCTCACCCCATAGAACCTGGTGTAACGAAGCCAGAACCAATGGAGATTGGGGCGGTCAGAGCGTCATTGACTCTCAGCGAAAGGGACCATAGACGAAAACAAGGCCTGTGCCTTTATTGTGGCAAAAAAGGCCATTACCTCCGTGACTGCCCTGTCAAACCTAAGTACGGGCGCAGTAGACCAGGACAAGTAGCCGCAGTGGCTGCAGGAAAAGAAGCGGAAAACTTCAGAGCTTGAAGGCACAAGAAGGGGAGCCATCAAGCGGATGCATGATCCCTTCAGTGAATGGTTCTGCTTTTCTGGAATCGGAACATTTCTTCATTATACTGAATATCAGAATCAACCAGGAGTGCAAACAAATAAGGGCCATGGTGGACTCCGGAGCCACAGGGTGCTTCATGGACCGAAAGGAAGCACAAAGGCTAGAGATACCGCTCATCCACAAACTAACCCCTGAACGGGTATATGCCGTGGACGGCAAGGAGTTGGAGTCAGGCCCCATCAGCTACGTTACAGAAGAACACGAACTCATCTATGAGGGGTACCACCATGAATGGCTATCATTCAATGTCATTCAAGCCCCTCAATACGGAGTGATATTGGGCCTTCCCTGGTTGCGAAAACATGAGCCCACCATAGACTGGACTAACAAAACGCTGACCCTACGGTCTACTTACTGCCAGAACCAGTGCAACCAGCTACACACAAGACCATCCCAAGCATTGGCCACTCGACATCACATCGCCACAGCGGCAGAAAAGAACGTAAATCTGCCTGAGTGCTACGGGAGATATGCCGAGGTGTTCAGCGATACCAAGGCGGAAGAGCTTCCCCCACATAGGGACTATGATTGCCGGATTGATCTGGTTTCGGGAGCTGTGATACCGTGCGGTAGAATTTATGCTCTTACCGCACCCGAAAATCTACACCTCCGGAAATATTTGGACAAGCATCTCGCTTTGGGATTCATTCGCTCATCCAGATCACCTGCTGCATCTCCCCTCTTTTTTATACCCAAGGCCAATGGAGAATTGAGGTGTTGTATAGATTACAGAGCGTTGAACGCAATCACGGTCAAGAATCAGTATCCGCTGCCCTTGATTCCTGTCCTCTTAGAACAAGTCAAAACAGCGCGAATATACACCAAATTAGACCTCAGAGGGGCATATCACCTGGTCCGAATGCGAGATGGCGATGAATGGAAGACGGCCTTTAAGACGCGGTATGGGCTATTCGAGTACTTGGTCATGCCGTTTGGGCTGTGTAACGCCCCCGCCGCTTTTCAATTCTTCCTCAATGATGTTCTGAGAGAATTCCTGGACCGCTTCGTTGTGGTGTATATAGACGACATCTTGATCTATTCCTCCAACGAAGAAGAACATGTGGTCCATGTGGGACGCGTTTTGCATGCACTACGAGATCACCAACTGTTCTGCAAAATAACCAAATGCGAGTTTCACGTGACTTCCGTGGAATTTCTAGGGGTCATGCTTACGCCTTCGGGCCAGGTCATGGCAGAGAGAAAAGTAAAGGCAATCATCGAATGGCCACGACCGCAGAACGTGAAGGATATCCAGAGTTTTCTGGGATTCGCCAACTTTTACAGGCGGTTCATCCGTCAGTTCTCCGACATGGTAGCCCCTCTCACCAGATTGACTCGGAAAAAGACCCCTTTTCTCTGGTCAGAAGAAGCTCAGACGGCATTTGATCTCCTCAAGAAAGCCTTTACTTCAGCCCCGGTTCTCACCCATGCCAATCCTGAGGTGCCCTTCATCGTGGAAGCTGACGCATCTGAAGTGGCTGTAGGGGCAGTACTGTCCCAAAGACACGAAACGACAGGACACCTTCACCCCATAGCGTTCATGTCCAGGAAGCTCAATCCCGCGGAGCAGAACTATACCATCGCCGAAAAAGAACTACTGGCCATAAGGGATGCGTTTCTGGAGTGGAGACATTGGTTGTTGGGAGCAGCACATCAAGTGACGGTCTACTCAGATCATCGCAACCTCCAGTTTATGCGAGCAGCGCGTCATCTTACCCCACGACAGCTCCGGTGGATGCTGTTTTTGCCGAGTTTCATTTCATCGTCACGTTTCGCCCCGGCAAAAACAATAAGAAGGCAGATGCGCTTACGAGGCAAGAAAACACACAACAACCAGTTGCGATTGAAAGGGCGATCATCAGTCCCAACAAAGTGCTGTGTATTATACAAACTGATGAGTTCCTACAGAAAACCAGACAAAGGATGCAAACCTTTGCTTGGAGAAACTGGTTAAGATTCCACCCCGAATGGCAGATGCGTCAAGGCCTCCCCATGAAAAACCAACAGTTGTTAGTCCCTACAAAGGACTTGAGACGAACAGTGTTCACCTGGTGTCACGACCTCCCATGTGCAGGTCACGCTGGAGGAAAGAAAACCTTGGAGAAAGTGCTACGACAGTTCTGGTGGCCAACAGTTCGTCCGGATGTCCTTTCATGGGTAAAAAGCTGTTCCACTTGCGCTCAGATGAAGACCGATCACAGTCCCACACAGGGGCTTCTTCAGCCTTTGCCCACACCAGACACCCCGTGGGAAAGGTTTTCCGTGGATTTCATCGTAGGGTTATCCAAAGATCAAGGGTGCACCGCAATTGTGGTCGTGGTTGACTACTTATCGAAGATGGGGCATTTCATCGCCTGCAAACAAGTTCCTTCTGGCGGTCTTTTGGCAAGATTGTTGCTGACTAACGTGGTCCGGCTCCATGGCCTTCCGAAAGTGATCGTATCCGATAGAGGGGCCCAATTCACTGCCCGCTTCTGGAAGACATGGTGTTCCGAACTACAGATAGAATCCGCGCTTTCCACAAGTTTTCATCCCCAAACTGACGGCCAAACGGAGAGACTCAACCAAACCCTGAAACAGTTTCTCAGGTGTTATGTCAACCACAACACGGAAGCTTGGGTGGAGTGGCTATGGGTTGCAGAAATAGCGTACAATAGTGCCAAACACGCCTCTACACAACATACACCTTTTTTCAGCACCTATTGTTTCCACCCTCGTTTCACCCCATTGATCCTTCCTAGTCAGAACACCAAACTCCCAGATCTGCGCCAGAGGCTGTCCCACATCCGCACAACCTTGCTGGAAACACAGAGCAATCTGCTCTGTGCCAAAGAAAGGTATAAAGCCCAGGCAGACAAACATCGTAGACCAGGCCCCACATACAAAAGAGGGAGTGGGTTTGGCTGTCAACGAAACACATACGATTTAAGAAACATAGCGTATTCAACCCCAGGTATATCGGTCCTTACCGAGTTGTCAAACATATTAACCCAGTGGCGGTAAAACTAAAGCTGCCGGTGCATTTTCGTATCCACCCGGTCTTCCACGTGTCCCTGCTGAAACCTTCACTCTGTCCGGTGAAGAAACAGCCCATGCCCATATGGGTACCCCATGATCGCGAATACGAAGTCCGGGGGATTATGGATTCCAAGCTGAAGAGACGCAAACTGTGGTAACTGGTGGCCTGGAAGGGTTACGGCCCGGAGGAAAACTCTTGGGAGCCTGCAGAGGCGGTACATGCGGCGCGTCTGGTTGCTGCATTTCATAAAAGACACCCAGACAAACCAGGTGTCAGTCAGTGTCTTCCAGGAGGGGGATGTACTGTCAGGCCCTAGCTACCGGTTAAACACTGACTGCTCCATGAAGGGCAACCTGGATACAGATCGGCCCCTTTTCAGACTACACTTCCCATCATGCTCATCGTGAGCCACGCCCCACGTGATCCAGACGCTACGTGGGATACCGGATATAACGACAGCAAGAAGACCAGGCGCTGCCGATTATTCTTTTCTGATGGCTGTCCGTGTTACGCTCTGGATTACAGGAGGTTCGGCCGTGTGAGAGCCTTGCTTCGTTTGGGGTGCCGTGAGTACTTCTCTGGTGGTCCGTGCTCTTGTTTCTTTGTTAGCGCGCCGCGCTCGTTCCTCTGTTGGCGAGACCGCTTCACCGCGTCTCTTGCAGAGGAACGTTAAAGCGCCCGTGTTCACTTCTCTTCCTTTCCCACGCTCCTCTGTTGGAAGATACAGAGCGTTTCTCTGTTTCATTGCAGAGGAGGGTAGGTGGGTTTCCTTGGGCGTTATTTATAACGCAATCTCCAGGTTGGAGAGACTCTTTATTTTGATGAACTGTATCCTCATTGCTAAGACAGTACCACGTACTTACTAAATGGGGAGCTGCTGACAATTACTCCTCATTTCCTTTTGTTCATGGTTTATTGCACTTCATATTGTTGGCTCCAATAAGATACCTTCCTCTGCAAAGAAACTCTTCTGTAACGGGTATCTGCTGAGTTATTTGCTGTGTTATCCGCTGAACAGTAAAGACTGTGGATATCGCTTAACATTTGGTTGGTGCCTCGTTTCCAGCTATGTACAAGAGATGATTGTACCTCTGCTGCTCCTTGAACTATTATTTGATTATTCAATATATATATATTTCATTTTCCTTTCCTAGGAGAGAGGAGGTCTTATGAGGGTGTGCAGGAAGCTACAGTATTGCATATTATACAGCTCTACATGTACCCTTGGGTAGGTGAAGGGAAAGCTACTTTCTTATGTACTGTAGGGGGGACTGTTAACGTATGCATGTCATATTTATATGGTGTGTTCTCTCTTCCTAATAGTTCCATGGTGGAGATGTGCAATCACCCTTTCCTCTCTTCTGGTATCGCTCCTTCACGTTCTTTTTCTTTTCAGGTATTGTGCTTAGCCATTGCAGCTGCTCATGTACATGCCTCATTTGTTTAGGTTGTTTTGAGTTGACAGCAGGGACTAATAGTGTGTTCATTGTCTCCTCTCTAGATCTCCCTCCATGCTGTCCCTATCCTTTCCTTCCCCCGCTTGACTATCCCACCAGTCTGAGTATATATGTATTTCCGGACTTGGGGCAGTCGAGAGGTGGACCCCTTTGAGCATCAGCACAACCCCGAGGATATTGGAAGGTGGAACCTGACATGAAGTTTTAGCATCTTGATTCTTTTGGTCACCACCATGGTTCTGGTTCCTCTGCTTCACCCTGTTTCCGACCCACCTATCTGCCTTCTTTCCCAATTCTTGGGGAGAAGTCAGATCAGAGTCAACCAGGTATTGATGCAACAACTGATTTTCGCAATTATTAAGGATCTGCTTCCTCATAAACAAATTGTACAATCCCTTGAAATCATTAACTTTGCTGCCAAGCAACCAGCCTTCCAGATCCTTAATGGCACTATCCACAAAGTCTACCCAGTCCTGATTCTATGCCTTCTGGGTGTCTCTGAACTTAATCCTATACTGTTCAGTGGTTAAGCCAAACCCATCAATGAGAGCACTCTTTAGCACTGAGTAATTGCCAACATCCTCTTCTCTAACAGTAAGGAGCTTATCTCTACCTTTGTCAGCAAAGGAGAGCCACAAGATAGCTGCCCACTGATCTTGAGGAACCCTCTGAACTTTACAGGCCCTCTCTAAAGCAGTTATCCATTTATGGATGTCATCCCCAACATGGTAGGGAGGGACAATCTTGCTCAGGTTCCTATTGTCAAAAGAATGTTCCTTAACTCTAGGGACACTGTTGCTGCCACCATGGGACTCTAGTCCCAACTTTTTTCTAGCTCTTTGGACTTCTAGGGACTCTTTATCCAGGGCCAATTGCTCTTGCCTGAGCCTAAGCCTAGCTTTCTCAAGTTCAAGAAATTGGTATTCCCTATCAAAAGAGTGGTCCCTCTTGCTAGAAACAGAGGTCCCTACAGACTGTCATGAGCGATGTGACTCCTCAGAGGGAGATCGAGATCTCCTTGGTAAACTCTGCACTCTTCTAGGAGGGGTAAAGAGGGGGCCATCTTGGCCTTCTTCTTCATCTCCATGAAGATCTGAGTTGTCCAGGTGGGAACCATCTTGTTCCTCCTGGCCAGGGTTTGAGTCTAGGTCATAAAAGGTGTCACCTTCTGACCTGTCCTCATTCCCTGTCCCACCCACTTTCTCCTGTTCATCTGACCCAGCGGTCTTCCTAAGATCATCAAGCAGTAAGGTATCTATGAGGTGGTGGGTGTTTGCAGTTCTCCCTGTCTTCAGCTTTCTAGAGGCACACAAGGCTTTCAATTCTTGGAATGAAAGCTCATTGTATCTAGAGGGCAGAGAGCCACTGGCATCTCCTTTAGAAGACATACTAAGTGTGGTGAGGTGTTGCACCTACCTAACCTAGTGGGAACTAAACTCTCTGAGGTTGGAGAAAGGGTGTGCTAGACCCTTGACTTACCCAACCCTAAGTTCAGTAGAACGTACTTATTCTAAGCTAGTATTATATGTACCTAGTACTTAGTGGTTTTCAGTTAATCAATACAAAGATTTATCTGGTAAAACAATGCAGGCTTGAATCCCATCGCTGCCACCAATGTGAGAAGTTGGCCTGGTACATGATGTCCACTAATTAAAGTGGGCACCTTGCACCAGTCCAAACAACCCTTATGGTGATTTAACCCTTTCGCTGCTAGGCCTTTCCCCCCCCTTTGCTAAGCCCTTTTTTGGGCTATTTGGGGTAGTTCGCGCTTAGGCCCCTGTAACTTTTTGACCACTTTAGGTATCCACGCCAAATTTGAGTCCTTTTCTTCCAACATCATGGGGATTCTGAAGGTACCCAGGGTTTGTGGATTCCCCTGGAGGGGACCCAGAAATTAGCCAAACTACAGCAAAAAAAGTTTTTGGGGGAAAAATGGGAAAAAAGTGCTGCAAATGAAAGCGTCTGGTTTTTTCCCTGCAAATGGTATCAACAAAGGGTTTGTGGGGATGAAATCACCATTTTCCCAGATTTCAGGGACTGACAGACTTTTGTCAGAAAACCAATATTTTGTACACAGTTTTGGCATTTTACTGGGACATAGCCTATTTTTGCTATTTTTTGTGCTTTCAACCTTCTTCTCATTAATGGTAAAAATGGGTATGAAAGCAATGATGGATCCTGGAAAGCTATACATTTTAGAAAAGTAGACAAAATTCTGAATTTAGCAAGGGGTCATTTGTGTAGATCCTTCAAGGTTTCTTTATAGAAACTAACAGTTGAAAATAGGAGAAATTGCAAATGAGTTGAAAAAAACAGCCATTTGTGCCAACATTTTCAACTGTAACTTCTTCTAATTATGACAGACGTTTGAAAGCAATATACCGTTACATCCGCTGGACCTTTGTGGTTGTGGGGATATATAGGATTGTAAGTTCACCAAGAACCCGACGAACCCAGAGCCAATAACTGAGCAGCATCTTGAAATGGTTTTTCATCATGTACCGGGTAAACAGCAATTCATTTGAGAAATTATATACAGTGAAAATTGGGGATGAAAGACACCTATGTATTTCTGAAATTGGAACAAAATATAGAGTTTAGAAACAGTAGCTATTTGCACATTTCCGAAATTGTGAGTACCCATACTAGCATGAGAATTATAGGACATTTTTCAAAGTGACTACTTTTTTACACATTGTCTTTCATTTGGAAGGCACAAATGCATCGAAAGTCAATAGGTAATAACAGTTACTCTACAATTATGTATTACCCTAAGTCTCCCGATAAAAATGGTACCTCACTTGTGTGGGTAGGCCTAGTGCCCGCGACAGGAAATGGCTCAAAACGCAATGTGGACACACTTCATTTTCACAGTGAAAACGGACCCTTTTTTTGCAAACTGCCAAGCTGTAGATTTTGAACCTTAGCTCTGCCGGTTCCTAGGGAAACCTAGCAAACCTATACATTTTCGAAAACTAGACACCCAGGGAAATACAGGATGGGGTGACTTGTCTGGCTCTCACCAGGTTCTGTTACCCAGAATCCGTTGCAAACCTCAAACTTGGTCAAAAAAAACAAATTTTCTTCACATTTCTGTGGTGGAAAGTTCTGGAATCTGTGTGGATCCACAAAATACCACCCACCCTGCATTCCCCAAAGTCTCCAGAAAAAAATGGTACCTCACTTGTGTGGGTAGGCCTAGTGCCCGCGACAGGAAACGGCCCAAAACGCAACGTGGACACACTACATTTTCACAGTGAAAACGGACCCTTTTTTTGCAAAGTGCCTAGCTGTAGATTTTGAACCTTAGCTCTGCCGGCGCCTAGGTAAACCTAGCAAACCTATACATTTTCGAAAACTAGACACCCAGGGGAATACAGTATGGGGTGACTTGTCTGGCTCTCACCAGGTTCTGTTACCCAAAATCCCTTGCAAACCTCAAACTCTGTAAAAAAAACACATTTTCCTCACATTTCTGTGGTGGAAAGTTCTGGAATCTGCGTGGATCCACAAAATACCACCCACCCTGCTTTCCCCATGTCTTACGAGAAAAATGGTACCTCACTTGTGTGGGTAAGCCTAGTGGCTGCGACAGGAAATGGCCCAAAACGCAACGTGGACACACCACATTTTCACAGTGAAAACTGACCCTTTTTTTGCAAAGTGTCTAGCTGTAGATTTTGAACCCTAGCTCTGCCGGCACCTATGGAAACCTAGCAAACCTATACATTTTCACAAACTAGACACCCAGGGGAATACAGGATGGGGTGACTTGTCTGGCTCTCACCAGGTTCTGTTACCCAGAATCCCTTGCAAACCTCAAACTTTGTAAAAAAAAACACATTTTCCTCACATTTCTGTGGTGGAAAGTTTTGGAATCTGCGTGGATCCACAAAATTCCACCCACCCCGCATTCCCCAAAGTCTCGAGAGAAAAATGGTACCTCACTTGTGTGGGTAGGCCTAGTGCCCGCGACAGAGAACGGCCCAAAACGCAACAAGGACACACCACATTTTCACAGTGAAAACTGACCCTTTTTTTGCAAAGTGCCTAGCTGTAGATTTTGAACCCTAGCTCTGCCGGCACCTAGGGAAACCTAGCAAACCTATACATTTTTTAAAGCTATACACCCAGGGGAATCCAGGATGGGGTGAGTTGTCTGGCTCTCACCAGGTTCTGTTACCCAGAATCCCTGGCAAACCTCAAACTTTATTAAAAAAAAACACATTTTCCTCACATTTCTGTGGTGGAAAGTTCTGGAATCTGCGTGGATCCACAAAATTCCACCCACCCCGCGTTTCCCAAAGTCTTCCGAGAAAAATGGTGCCTCACTTGTGTGGGTAGGCCTAGTGCCCGTGACAGGAAACGGCCCAAAACGCAACGTGGACACACCACATTTTCACAGTGAAAACGGACCCTTTTTTTGCAAAGTGCCTAGCTGTAGATTTTGAACCTTAGCTCTGCCGGTTCCTAGGGAAACCTAGCAAACCAATACATTTTCGAAAACTAGACACCCAGGGGAATACAGGATGGGGAGACTTGTCTGGCTCTCACCAGGTTCTGTTACCCAGAATCCCTTGCAAACCTCAAACTTGTCAAAAAAAACACATTTTCCTCACATTTCTGTGGTGGAAAGTTTTGGAATCTGCGTGGATCCACAAAATTCCACCCACCCCGCATTCCCCAAAGTCTCGAGAGAAAAATGGTACCTCACTTGTGTGGGTAGGCCTAGTGCCCGCGACAGAGAACGGCCCAAACCGCAACAAGGACACACCACATTTTCACAGTGAAAACTGACCCTTTTTTTGCAAAGTGCCTAGCTGTAGATTTTGAACCCTAGCTCTGCCGGCACCTAGGGAAACCTAGCAAACCTATACATTTTTTAAAACTATACACCCAGGGGAATCCAGGATGGGGTGAGTTGTCTGGCTCTCACCAGGTTCTGTTACCCAGAATCCCTGGCAAACCTCAAACTTTATAAAAATAAACACATTTTCCTCACATTTCTGTGGTGGAAAGTTCTGGAATCTGCGTGGATCCACAAAATTCCACCCACCCCGCGTTTCCCAAAGTCTTCCGAGAAAAATGGTGCCTCACTTGTGTGGGTAGGCCTAGTGCCCGTGACAGGAAACGGCCCAAAACGCAACGTGGACACACCACATTTTCACAGTGAAAACGGACCCTTTTTTTGCAAAGTGCCTAGCTGTAGATTTTGAACCTTAGCTCTGCCGGTTCCTAGGGAAACCTAGCAAACCTATACATTTTCGAAAACTAGACACCCAGGAGAATACAGGATGGGGAGACTTGTCTGGCTCTCACCAGGTTCTGTTACCCAGAATCCCTTGCAAACCTCAAACTTTGTAAAATAAACCACATTTTCCTCACATTTCTGTGGTGGAAAGTTTTGGAATCAGCGTGGATCCACAAAATTCCACCCACCCCGCATTCCCCAAAGTCTCGAGAGAAAAATGGTACCTCACTTGTGTGGGTAGGCCTAGTGCCTGCGACAGAGAACGGCCCAAAACGCAACAAGGACACACCACATTTTCACAGTGAAAACTGACCCTTTTTTTGCAAAGTGCCTAGCTGTAGATTTTGAACCCTAGCTCTGCCAGCACCTAGGGAAACCTAGCAAACCTATACATTTTTAAAAACTAGACACCCAGAGGAATCCAGGATGGGGTGACTTGTCTGGCTCTCACCAGGTTCTGTTACCCAGAATCCCTTGCAAACCTCAAACTTTGTCCAAAAAAACCCATTTTACTCACATTTCTGTGGTGGAAAATTCTG
Source organism: Calotriton arnoldi (assembly GCA_963921515.1). Classification (NCBI taxonomy): domain Eukaryota; kingdom Metazoa; phylum Chordata; class Amphibia; order Caudata; family Salamandridae; genus Calotriton; species Calotriton arnoldi. The sequence continues at coordinate 80,504 of CAWUFW010021265.1, forward strand.
GAATCTGCGTGGATCCACAACATTCCACCCACCCCGCATTTCCCAAAGTCTTCAGAGAAAAATGGTACCTCACTTGTGTGGGTAGGCCTAGTGCCCGTGACAGGAAACGGCCCAAAACGCAACGTGGACACACTACATTTTCACAGTGAAAACGGACCCTTTTTTTGCAAAGTGCCTAGTTGTAGATTTTGAACCTTAGCTCTGCCGGCTCCTAGGGAAACCTAGCAAACCTATACATTTTCGAAAACTAGACACCCAGGGGAATACAGGATGGGGTGACTTGTCTGGCTCTCACCAGGTTCTGATACCCAGAATCCCTTGCAAACCTCAAACTCTGTAAAAAAAACACATTTTCCTCAAATTTCTGTGGTGGAAAGTTTTGGAATCTGCGTGGATCCACAAAATTCCACCCACCCCGCATTCCCCAAAGTCTCCAGAGAAAAATGGTACCTCACTTGTGTGGGTAGGCCTAGTGCCCGCGACAGAAAACGGCCCAAAACGCAACAAGGACACACCACATTTTCACAGTGAAAACTGACCCTTTTTTTGCAAAGTGCCTAGCTGTAGATTTTGAACCCTAGCTCTGCCGGCACCTAGGAAAACCTAGCAAACCTATACATTTTTGAAAACTAGACACCCAGGGGAATCCAGGATGGGGTGACTTGTCTGGCTCTCACCAGGTTCTGTTACCCAAAATCCCTTGCAAACCTAAAACATTGTCAAAAAAACCACATTTTCCTCACATTTCTGTGGTGGAAAGTTCTAGAATATGTGTGGATCCACAAAATTCCACCCACCCCGCATTTCCCAAAGTCTTCAAAGAAAAATGGTACCTCACTTGTGTGGGGGTAGGCCTAGTGCCCGCGACAGGAAATGGCCCAAAACGCAATGTGGACACACCACATTTTCACAGTGAAAACTGACCCTTTTTTTGCAAAGTGCCTAGCCGTAGATTTTGAACCCTAGCTCTGCCGGCACCTGGGGAAACTTAGCAAACCTATATATTTTTCAAAACTAGACACCCAGGGGAATCCAGGATGGGGTGACTTGTCTGGCTCTCACCAGGTTCTGTTACCCAGAATCCCTTGCAAGCCTCAAACTTTGTCAAATAAACCACATTTTCCTCACATTTCTGTGGTGGAAAGTTCTGGAATCTGCATGGATCCACAAAATTCCACCCACCCCGCATTTCTCAAAGTCTTCAGAGAAAAATGGTACCTCACTTGTGTGGGTAGGCCTAGTTCCCACGACAGGAAACGGCCTAAGACGCAACGTGGACACACCACATTTTCACAGTGAAAACTGACCCTTTTTTTGCAAAGTTACTAGCTGTAGATTTTGAACCTTAGCTCTGCCGGCACCTAGGGAAACCTAGCAAACCTGTACATTTTTGAAAACTAGACACCCAGGGAATCCAGGATGGGGTGCCTTGTCTGGCTCTCACCAGGTTCTGTTACCCAGAATCCCTTGCAAACCTCAAACTTTGTAAAAAAAAAAACACGTTTTCCTCACATTTCTGTGGTGGAAAGTTCTAGAATCTGCGTGGATCCACAAAATTCCAACCACCTCACATTCCCCAAAGTCTTCCGAGAAGAATGGTACCTCACTCACGTGGGTGGGTCAAGTACCCGCGACAGGCAAGGGCCCAAAATGTTTTGAGGAGACATCAAAATTACCTATCACAAAGCAACCTGGTTTTGCAAGGGGGGGTCACCTGGGTTTTTGGCCCCGGGCTCGGCAGCCATCTTGGTAAACCTACCAAACCCACACATTTCTGAAAACCAGACACCCAGGGAGTCCAGCGAGGTATGGCTTGCGTGGACCTCCCAACGTTTTCCTACCCAGAATCTCCTGCAAACCTCAAATTTAGCTGAAAAAAACATATTTTTCTCAAATTTCTGTGTGGGAAAGTTCTGGAATCTCCATGGATCCACAAATTTCCTACCACCCAGCATTCCCCAAGGTCTCCCAATAAAAATGGTGCCTCACTCGCGTGGGTGGGTCAAGTACCCGTGACAGGCAAGGGCCCAAAATGTATTGAGGAGACATCAAAATTACCTATCACAAAACAACCTGGTTTTGCAAGGAGGCTCACCTGGGTTTTAGGTCCTGGGCTCGTCGGCCACCTTGGCAAACTACCAAACCCACACATTTCGGAAAACTAGACACCCGGGGGAGTCCAGCGAGGTATGGCTTCCGTGGATCCTCCAACGTTTTCCTACCCAGAATCCCCTGCAAACCTCAAATTTAGCTGAAAAAAACACATTTTCCACATATCTTTGCCTGGAATCACCATGCCCGCACAAATGTCCTACCCCACAGCGTTCCCCTCAGTTTACCGAGTAAAATGATACCTCACTTGTGTGGGTGTCCAATGCAGAATTGGCTAAAATGTATTTTTTTTTAAATTTAGCGCTTAGAATTCTCTGTGCTATACCCTTAATCCCTATGTTTTTGGCTCTTCCCAGTCACAGGGCCGTGCCCCACCCACACAATGGAGGTATCAAGACTGAGGGGAACGCTGTGGGGTAGGACATTTGTGCTGGCACGGTGATTCCACAAATAAATATGTGGAAAATGTGGTTTTTCAGCTAAATTTGAGGTTTGCAGGGGATTCTGAGTAGGAAAACGTTGGGGGATCCACGCAAGCCATAACTCGCTGGACTCCCCCAGGTGTCTAGTTTTCAGAAATGTGTGGGTTTGGTAGTTTCCCAAGATGGCCGCCAATCCCGGGGCCAAAAACCCAGGTGATCCCCCTTGCAAAACCAGGTTGTTTTGTGATAGGTAATTTTGATGTCTCCTCAATACGTTTTGGGCCCTTGCCTGTCACGGGTACTTGACCCACCCACGCAAGTGAGGTACAATTTTTATCAGGAGACCTAAGGGTACGCTGGGTGGTAGGAAATTTGTGGACCCATGCAGATTCCAGTACTTTCCCACACAGACAATAGAGAAAATTTTGATTTTTTTCATCAAAATTTGAGGTTTGCATGGGATTCTGGGTAGGGAAACGTTGGGGGATCCACGAAAGCCATACCTCCCTGGACTCCCCGGATCTCTAGTTTTCAGAAATGTGTGGGTTTGGTAGGTTTCCCTAGATGACCACCAAGCCCTGGTCCAAAAACTCATGTGACCCCCCTTGCAGAAGCAGATCGTTTTGTGATAGGTAATTTTGATGTCTCCACAATACGTTTTGGGCCCTTGCCCGTCGCGGGTACTTGACCCACCCACAAGAGTGAGGTACCATTTTTATTGGGAGACCTGGGAGAACGCTGGGTGGTAGGAAATTTGTGTCAGCCCGGTGATCCTACAACTTTCCCACACAGACATTTGAGAAAAATTAAAATTTCATCAAAATTTGAGGTTTGCAGGGGATTCCGGGTAGGGAAACGTTGGGGGATCCACGCAAGCCACACCTCCCTGGACTCCCCAGGGTCTCTAGTTTTCAGAAATGTGTGGGTTTCCGAAAATGACCTGGTTTTGCAAGGGGGGTCACATGAGTTTTTGGACCCGGGCTTGGCGGCCATCTAGGGAAACCTACCAAACCCACACATTTCTGAAAACTAGAGACCTGGGGGAGTCCAGGAAGGTCTGGCTTGCATGGATCCCCCAACGTTTCCATACCCAGAATCCCCCACAAACCTAAAATTTTGATGAAAAAATCACATTTTTCTCAAATTTCTGTGTGGTAAAGTTGTAGGATCACTGGGCTGACGCAAATTTCCTACCACCCAGCGTTCCCTCAGGTCTCCCGATAAAAATGGTACCTCACTCTCGTGGGTGGGTCAAGTACCCGCGAGATGCAAGGGCCCAAAACGTATTGAGGAGAGATCAAAATTACCTATCACAAAACAACCTGGTTTTGCAAGGGGGCTTACCTGGGTTTTTGGCCCCGGGCTTGGCGGCCATCTTGGGAAACTACCAAACCCACACATTTCTGAAAACTAGACACCCGGGGGAGTCTAGTGAGGTATGGCTTCGTGGATCCCCCAACGTTTTCCTACCCAGAATCCCCTGCAAACCTCAAATTTAGCTGAAAAAAAACACATTTTCCACATATTTATGTGTGGAATCACCGTGCCGGCACAAATGTCATATCCCACAGCGTTCCCCTCACTCTCCCGAGCAAAATAATACCTCACTTCTGTGGGTGGGGCAAGGGCCTGTGACTGGGAAGAGCCAAAAACATAGGGATTAAGGGTATAGCACCGAGAATTCTAAACGCTACATTTTTTTTCAAATATGTTTTTAGCCAATTCTGCATTGGACAGCCACACAAGTGAGGTATCATTTTACTCGACCCACCCACCCACCCACCCACGCGAGTGAGGTACCATTTTTATCGGGAGACCTGGGGGAACACTAGGTGGTAGGACATTTGTGGACCCATGCAGATTCCAGAACTGTCCCACACCGAAATTTGAGAAAAATTTGATTTTTTGAGCTAAACTTGAGGTTTGCTGCGGATTCTGGGTAGGAAAACGTTGGGGGAGTCCACGCAAGCCAGACCTCACTGGACTCCCTGGGTGTCTAGTTTTCAGAAATGTGTGGGTTTGGTAGGTTTCCCAGGATGCCGCAGAGCTCGGGGCCAAAAACCCAGGTGACCCCCCTTGCAAAACCAGGTTGTTTTGTGATAGGCAATTCTGATGTCTCCTCGATACGTTTTGGGCCCTTGCCTGTTGAGGGTACTTCACCCACACACAAGAGTGAGGTACCATTTTTATTGGGAGACCAGGGGGAATGGTGGGTGGTAGGAAATTTGTGGATCCACGCAGATTCAAGAACTTTCCATCACAGAAATATGATGAAAATGTGTTTATTTTTTACAAAGTTTGAGGTTTGCAAGGGATTCTGGGTAACAGAACCTGGTGAGAGCCGGACAAGTCACCCCATCCTGGATTCCCCTGGGTGTCTAGTTTTCAAAAATATATAGGTTTCCTAGGTTTTGCTAGGTTCTGGCAGAGCTAGGGTTCAAAATCTACAGCTAGGCACTTTGCAAAAAAAGGGTCAGTTCTCACTGTGAAAATGTGGTGTGTCCACGTTGCGTTTTGGGCCGTTTCCTGTCGCGGGCACTAGGCCCACCCACACAAGTGAGGTACCATTTTTCTTGGAAGACTTTGGAGAATGCGGGGTGGGTGGAATTTTGTGGATCCACGCAGATTCCAGAACTTTCCACCACAGAAATGTGAGGAAAATGTGTTTTTTTGGACAAAATTTGAGGTTTGCAAGGGATTCTGGGCAACAGTCCCCTCTGAGAGCCAGACAAGTCACCCCATCCTGGATTCCACTGGGTGTCTAGTTTTAAAAAATGTATAGGTTTGCTAGGTTTCCCTAGGTGCCTGCAGAGCTAGGGTTTAAAATCTACAGCTAGGCACTTTGTAAAAAAGGGTCAGTTTTTACTGTGAAAATGTGGTGTGTCCATGTTGCGCTTTGGGCCGTTTCCTGACGCGGGCACTAGACCTACCCACACAAGTGAGGTACCATTTTTATCGGGAGACTTTGGAGAATGCCGGGTGGGTGGAAGTTTGTGGTCCCACGCAGATTCCAGACCTTTCCATCACAGAAATGTGAGGAAAATGTGTTTTTTTTTTTACAAAGTTTGAGGTTTGCAAGGGATTCTGGGTAACAGAACCTGGTGGGAGCCAGACAAGTCTCCCCATCCTGGGTTTCCCTGGGTGTCTAGTTTTCAAAGATGTATAAGTTTGCTAGGTTTCCCTAGGTGCTGGCAGAGCTAGGGTTCAAAATCTACAGCTAGGCACTTTGCAAAAAAAGGGTCAGTTTTCACTGTAAAAATGTTGTGTGTACACGTTGTGTTTTGGGCCGTTTCCTGTTGCGGGCACTAGGCCTACCCACACAAGTGAGGTACCATTTTTCTCGGAAGACTTTGGGGAATGCGTGTTGGGTGGAATTTTGTGGTTCCACGCAGATCCCAGAACTTTCCATCACTGAAATATGAGAAAAATTTGTGTTTTTTTCAAAGTTTTGAGGTTTGCAAGGGATTCTGGGTAACAGAACCTAGTGAGAGCCACACAAGTCACCCCATCCTGGATTACCCTCAGTGTCTAGTTTTCAAAAATATACAGGTTTGCTATGTTTCCCTAGGTACCGGCTGCGCTAGGACCCAAAATCCACAGGTAGGCACATTCGGAAAAAAAGTCAGTGCCAAGTGGGCTTTCTGCCACCCTGGGGAGGGGGGAAATCGGGGGCTAATGCCCCGATATGCCCCCAAGGGGGGCAGAAAGGCTGTGGCTATTCTTTTGGGGGGGTGGGGGCATTGGGATGTCCATCCTGGGCAGCCCCCACCCCTACATATAAAAAAGCCAGCATAATCGATGGCGCATAGTGCCCTCTCTGCCCCCCTGGGGGGCAGATCAGGGGCTACTGCCCCCATCTGCCTCCTGGGAAGGGCAGAACACATTGTGGCATCTTTTTTGGGGGGGTGGGGGCATTGGCATGCCCATTCTGGGCAGCCCCCACCCTGAACTTTGGAGAAAAAAATAATCCCTGGTGGCTAGGAGGCTTTCTGCCCCCCCGGGGGGCAGATACTGTGCTTTTGCCCCATCTGCCTCCCGGGGGGGCAGAAAGACTGTAGCTTTTATTTGGGGGTGGGGTCATTGACAAGCCCATTCTGTGCATCCCCCACCCCTACGTATATAAAAAAAAATCCCTGGCGCTTAGTGGGCTTTCTGCCCCCCCCTGGGGGGCAGATCAGGGGCTATTGCCCCCATCTGCCTCTTGGGGGGCAGAAAGTCTTTGGTTTTCTTTGGGGGGGTAGGGTGGGGGATTTGGCATGCCCATTCTGGGCAGTCCCCACCCCGGGCCTATAAAAAAAAGAATCCCTGGCATCTAGGGTGCTCTCTGCCCCTTCGGGGGGGCAGATTGCGGGCTACTGCCCCATCTGCCCCCCAGGGGAGGCATAAAGACTGTAATTTTGTGGGGGGGAGGGGTGGGGGCATTGGCATGCCCATCTTGGGCAACCCCAACCCCTAAATTCATCGGGAAAAAAAACCCCTGTTGTCTAGTGAGCTTTCTGCCCCCCCCGGGGGGGCAGTTTGGGTGCTACTGCCCCATCTGCCCCCCAGTGGGGGCATAAAGACTGTACTTTTGCGGCGGGGGATGGGGGCATTTGCATGCCCATTGTGGGCAGCCCCCACCCCTAATTGAAATTTGAAAAAAAATCCCTGGTATCTAGTGGGCTTTCTGCCCCCCTGGGGGGCATATTGGGGGCTACTCCCCCCGTCTGCCCCCGAGGGGGGGCAGAAAGACTGTAATTTTTGTGGGAGGGGGTGGGTGCATTGGCATGCCAGTTTTGGGCAGCCCCCACCCCTAATTTAAATTGCCGTAAAAAATCCCTTGTTTCTAGTGGGCTTTCTGCCCCCCGGGGAGGCAGAAAGACTGTAATTTTTGCGGGGGTTGGGGGCATCAGCATGCCTGTTTTGGGTAGCCCCCACCCCTAATTAAAATGCCCATAAAAAAATCCCTGGTTTCTAGTGGGCTTTCTGCCGCACGGGGGCAGAAAGACTGAATGTACCCAATTCTTTATGGGGGAAGCAAAGTCCCTTGCCCAAGGGCCGCTCCCCCCCTTCCTGGAGTCTAGTGGGTGGATCCCTGCTTGGGGATCGCTCTCCTGGGGCGATTCCCAAGCAGGGATCCACTAGGGAGGGGTACCATTGGAAAGGGGAGATTCTCCGGTTTCCAATGATACCTCTCTCGTCTTTCTACGTGCTCAGGGGGCTGAGATAGCCCCCTGAGCACGTAGAAAGCGAAACTGAAATGAGCCTCTTGGCTCATTTCAGTTTCGTTTCACTGAAATGACGTCAGCGCAACGTGCGCGCTGATCGTCATTTCAGGGAAACCAAAGCTGCAGCCTTGGGAGCTCCCGAGCCTGTTGAGGGTGAAAGGGAATCCCTCTGGTGCCCGCACCAGAGGGATTCCCTGTGCCATGTGCTAGGACGGCCGGGGCCGTCCGACGCACGTGAGCACCGACGCACCGAAGTGGTTAAGAGGTAAACGATAACCTTAGAAAGCTATCCAAGTGGTAGCTTTGGAGAGCAGCCTTCAGGCTTAGTCTTGAAGGAATGTTAAGCAGTTTGTTTTACCAGAATGCAACCTTATTGTATTGGTTAAATGAAAGGAGAACCACACAGTAGTTATAAGAATATATATTTATTATTATAACACCTTAAATGCCTCACAGTATCTGCTACACGCAGATAAACACAAAGCACACAATACTGTAGCACAGACATAATCGTACGTAGCACTAATACACAGTGGGCTCCCGGCGGAGACCAAACCATTTACTAAAGTAGTGTTATAAGAACCACAACTCGAGTCAAGACAGTGTCTAGAGGTTGTAGAATCGCTAGGACCCCAAGGAACAACCCAAAGTGAGTAAGTAGGGACCCCACGGAGGACGGGTGCAGTGTGAGAACACGACCGCGTGCTACGTACAATTCAATGGGAGAGTTGTGGTTGCAATTTTAAAGTTAAAGGACCCTTCTCAGTGGATTACGAAGAAACCCTTTGGAACATAGAAGGTTGGAGAGCCACCCCACCCGTGGATACTGAAGTACCAGAGTTACCTATCCCAGGGAAGCCGGGTGCATAGGGCTGAAGTGATGTCGGAAACCGCCGTCGCTCTCAATGGGAGTCTTCAAAGAAATGCCACTGCTGGAAAGAAGAAAAGTGTCGGTGGAATCCGCAGGTGGATTCTTGATGGAAGGAACCTGAAAGCAGAGGGGACAGAGCCTGGGTCACTCAGGAGTGACCAGGGGATCGGTAGACGAATGCCCACCGATGTCGGGTGCTTCAGGTGTGAAGAAGGAGACCTTGACTCTACAGCTGCAGGGACCAGGAGATGTCGAGGATGACCAGGAGCTGGATAGGAGCTGTCCCATGAAGGATGTCGAGTGCTGAGGGGTCGGTGTCCGGCGGGAGCACCAACAAGCCTTGGCAGTGGCAACCCACGAAGAAGGTCAAAGAAGGTTACGGTCTGGATTAGCAAGGTCCAGGGGACTCACCACAGCAAGGGCAGTCAGGGCAGGTCTGGAGAAACCAGGGGAGCCCAAGAAAATAAAGATTGTCCCTCAAGTGGACCCACTGGCCGAAGGCACAGGAGTCGCGAGGTGACCTCTAGCAGTTTCGCAAAGTCACAGCATGCAGGGCACAGAGTGCAAGGAGGCCGAAGTCCTTGTACAAAATGTGCGCAGAGCTTGGGGCTATCGACAGCCCAATGCAGGAAGTTGGGGAAGACCAACAAGCATATGCACTTGCAAAAGTATCCAGTGCACAGGGGTTCGGGTTATGCGGTACCCACGAGGGATACTGGCCTCAAACGTGGTGAGAGGGCAGCTCAACCTCAAGGAACGTAGGAACCCACCTCCTGTGTTGCTGGAGCCTTTGGAGTCCAATGGAGCTCAGGATCAGCAGACCGGTCAGTTCCGTTTCGGTGCCTGCAAATGCAGGGCAGTGACTCCTTCACCCCAAGGGAGATACTTCAGTTGTCCTTGATGCTCCACAGGTCCTGCATGGAGCCTGTATGGTGCACAGGCACAGACGATGCTTTGGACGGAGAGGGAGACGAAGTCGGGCCCAGTAGAAGTCCAGCAAAGTCCAGAGTGTCCAGACGGTCGAAGGTCAGTGGTTTCTTGTTCAGAATCTTGTCCATGGTGAATCTCGGGTCCTACAGCCAGGTAATCCCTTTTGGACCCATGGGAGAGGGTTGGACAGATCCAGGGGACCCTCCCAGGGGAGGGTCAGGACAGTGGGGAGGTTACTCCCATGTCCTTTGTCCAGTTTCGCACCAGAGCAGGAGCCAACGGCTCCCAGAACTTGTTTGAGCTGGACTATGCACAGGGACACCAAATGTGCCCCTCGTGCAGACTTTCAGGCACTTTGGAAGTGCACCCACCCAGCTCCAATACACTAAATCCTGTCTGGGAGGTGGCCACACCTCCCTGTGACAGGATGCCTATTGTACTGCCTTCCCCTGCTCGAGCTTGGCTCAGCAGCAGGAGGGCAGAAATGTGTCTCTGGTCGGCAGCAACCATTTTGTGCTGTCCGGGTCGAGAAGGCTGGTACCGGGAAGACCAGGGACCCCACGAAGCTTGCTTCTGAAGGGTGGAATCATACGGTATAATTCCAAGGTGTTTGATACCAAACGCGACATGGTTTGTTGCAGCCGCCTTCGAGATAGCATTTTACACAAGCATAGAATGCACCTCTACCTATATGTCTGGCTGAATCACCGACAACCTGGGAGAATGGTCTCCGAAGGCTGCATGGGTGCCCTGCTCATGCATGGGCACCCTCTCACGTAAAACCCAGCACCCTGCCTTCAGGATTGTCAAGGCCTGCTATAGGGGTGACTTATAGGTATTAAGTGTAGTGACCTATAGATATAGTAAACCTATATCTAAAGTAAGTGGTGCATGCACCATCTTACACAGGCTGCAATGGCCGGCCTGTAGTTCCATTTTGCATGGCCTCCCATGGGTGGCATAATACATGCTTCAGCTCATGGGAGGCCTCTTGGGTACCTATGCCCTGGGTACATGTGTACCATATACTAGGGACTGATAAGGGTACCCCAGTATCCAATCTGGAGTGTACCTAAGTACATGTCATAACATTTTAGGGAGAAAGCAGATAGACTGGGGTCCTGATTAGCAGGATCCCAGTCAGACTAGTCAAAAACAGTGTAACATCATGCAAAAAGCGGGGGTATCCATAAGAAGCAGATCCTACTTTCCGACACAACCCCCCCCAAACGTACGGAGATGAGACTAACCTTGCCCAGTTGAGTCTTCATTTTCTAGGTGGAAATATCTGGAGAATCCATCTGCATTGGCATGGTTACTCCCGGGTCTATGTTCCACTGTATAGTCCATCCCCTGTAGGGAAATGGACCACCTCAAAAGTTTGGGGTTTTCACCCTTCATCTGTTTCAGCTATAAGAGGGGCTTCTGGTCTGTGTGAACAATGAAGTGAGTGCCAAACAAGTATGGCCTCAGCTTCTTCAGAGCCCAAACCACAGCAAAGGCTTCCCTCTCAATGGCTAACCAATGTTTCTCTCTGGGGTCAACCTTCTGCTAATAAAAGCTACTGGTTGATCCTGACCCTCTGCATTAAGTTGTGACAACACAGCCCCTACCCCCAACTCAGATGCATCTGTTTGGACAATGAATTGTTTGGAATAGTCAGGACTTTGCAGAATGGGAGCAGTGCACATGGCCTGCTTGAGATCATCAAATGCCTTCGGACAGCTAACTGTCCACTGAACTTTCTTGGGCATTCTCTTTGATGTAAGATCATTAAAGGGAGTACGCAGTCAGGCCCAAGAAAGCTCTGACCTGAGTCTGGGTAGTGGGAGCAACCCAGTCCATGATGGTCTGGATTTTGCTCTGCAATGGTTGAACCTGGCCTCCACCCACAAGTTGGCCCAGGTACACAACCTTACTCTGCCCTATCTGGCACTTGGTGGCCTTGATAGTGAGACCTGCTTTCTGCAGGGCCTCCAAAACATTCTTCAGGTGGACCAGGTGATCCTCCCAGGTAGAACTAAAGACAGCTATATCATCAAGATATGCTACACTATAGGCTTCCAGACCTGTAAGGACTTAGTTCACCAACCTTTGGAATGTGGCAGGTGCATTCTTCAAGCCCAAGGGCATCACAATAAATTGATAATGCCCACTAGGGGTTGAAAATGCTGTTTTTGGTTTGGCATCTTCAGCTAGTCTTATCTGCCAATATCCAGCAGTAAGGTCAAATGTGATAAAGAACTTGGCTGAGGCCAAAGCGTCAATGAGTTCATCTGCCCTAGGAATAGGGTGAGTATCAGTGCTAGTGACTGCATTGAGCCCCCTGTAGTCCACACAATACCTCATTTCTCTTTTACCACCCTGGGTATGAGGTTTGGGTACCAGGACCACTGGACTAGCCCAAGGGCTATCTGAGGGTTCAATTACTCCCAATTCCAGCATCTCTTGGACCTCAGTCCTGATGCAATCTCTGACATGGTCAGGCTGCCTGTAAATCTTATGTTTAACAGGTATACTCTCACCTGTGTCCACTTCATGGGTACACCAAGTGGTCTGACTAGGAGTCAGAGACAACATGTGCCTGTATTGATTGAGGACCTTCCTACAATCAATCTGCTGTTGCTCAGTGAGGCTGCCTGCCAAGGCCACACCATCAACTGAGCCATCATCAGGGTTCTGTGAGAGGAGATCAGGGAGTAGGTCACTCTCTTCCTCCTGTCCCTCATCAGTAGCCATGAGCAAGCCCATGTCTGCCCTGTTCACATAGGGTTTGAGCCTGTTTACATGGAGCACCCTATGGGGGCTCCTGGGAGTTCCAAGGTCCACCAAGTAAGTGACCTCTCCATTTTGCTCAAGAATAGTATGGGGTCCACTCCACTTGTCTTGGAGAGCTGCTGGGGCCACAGGCTCCAACACCCATACTTTATGTCCTGGCTGATAAACAGTCAGTACAGCCTTTTGGTCATGCCAAACGTTTTGCAATTCTTGACTTGCCTCAAGATTTTTGCTGGCCTTCTTCATGTACTCAGCCGTCCTGGAGCGGAGACCAAGTACATAGTCTACTATGTCTTGCTTGGGAGGTTTGAGAGGTAACTCCCATCCCTCCTTCACCAAACACAAGGGACTCCTAACTGGATGCCCAAATAAAAGTTCAAAAGGGCTGTAGCCAACCCCCTTTTGTGGGACCTCTCTGTAGGCAAAGAGAAGGCAGGGCAACAGGACATCCCATTTTCGCCTAAGCTTTTCTGGGAGGCCCATGATCATGCCCTTCAGGGTTTTGTTTAACCTTTCAACTAACCCATTGCATTGTGGGTGATAGGGTGTGGTGAATTTGTAATTCACTCCACACTCCTTCTACATTGCAGTGATGTAACTAGACATGAAGTTTGTACCTCTGTCACTTAAGACCTCCTTAGGGAAACCCACTCTGGAAAAAATTCCCAGGTGGGCCCTGGCCACCATAGCTCCCTGTGACAGGATGCCTATTGTGCTGCCTTCCCCTGCTCAAGCTTGGCTCAGCAGCAGGAGGGCAGAAATGTGTCTCTGGTCGGCAGCAACCATTTTGTGCTGTCCAGGTCAAGAAGGCTGATACCGGGAAGACCAGGGACCCCACGAAGCTTGCTTCCGAAGGGTGGAATCATACTTCCCACACCGGTTACCTTATGATTCCAAGGTGTTTGATACCAAACACGACATGGTTTGTTGCAGCCATTTTCGAGATAGCATTTTACGCATGCATATAATGCACCTCTACGTCTGGCTGCGTCACTGACAACCCAGGAGAATGGTCTCCGAAGGCTGCAGGGGTGCCCTGCTCATGCATGGGCACCCTCTCACGTAAAACCCAGCACCCTGCCTTCAGGATTGTCAAGGCCTGCTATAGGGGTGACCTATAGGTTTTAAGTGTAGTGACCTATAGATATAGTAAACCTATATCTAAAGTAAGTGGTGCATGCACCATCTTACACAGGCTGCAATGGCAGGCCTGTAGTTCCATTTTGCATGGCCTCCCATGGGTGGCAAAATACATGCTTCAGCCCGTTGGAGGCCTCTGGGGTATCTATGCCCTGGGTACATGTGTACCATATACTAGGGACTGATAAGGGTACCCCAGTATCCAATCTGGAGTGTACCTAAGTACATGTCATAACATTTTAGGGAGAAAGCAGATAGATTGGGATCCTGATTAGCAGGATCCCAGTCAGACTAGTCAAAAACAGTGTAACATCAAGCAAAAAGTGGGGGTTACCATAAGAAGCAGATCCTACTTTCCTACAAATGGGAAGGGCAATGAGTCTACCACCTGTGCCCGCAAATGCCCTTGTGAACACCAGAGATGGTATGATTTTGGACTACTTCAAGACACTTACTGATGTGGTTCATTCTATTTCTCATCAGGTATCAGCTGCTACACGAGATCCTCATCAAGAACAGTGCCAGGACCTCAATCCTGGTGATTGGGTCATGTTCAAGAAGCACGTTCAGAAGACTTGTCTTAAACTGAGATGGAAGGGCCCTTTGCAATTCATACTGATCACAAATGCTGCTGTTAAATAGGCTGGAATTCCAAACTGGAAACATGCCTCGCACACCAAGTGAGTGAGTAATCCAGAGGAAGCGTCGTTGGCCTATGATCCAGAGGAATAGGGCACATTACAACGCACACATTTACAGCGCATACCATTACAACGCATAATCCGTTACAATGCAAATTACTATTCTAACTCCGCCGGGGCATTACTTTGGGGAATGCGTTGTAATGGATTTTGTGTTGTAATGGCACACGTTGTAACACGTGCGTTGTAAACAATGTCTCCCATCCAGAGAGGAGAGCATTAGTGGTTGCACCACCAGTTGAAAAACCATCTAGACCTGCAGCACCTGTACCTACTGAAGTACAGAGAGAAGCACAAGGAGAAGAAATGGGTGAAGATTAGCAAGTTGAAAGACAAGTGCCTGAAATAACATAAAGTGGCATTGAGGACTCAGATGGAGATGTAACAGAGACTGAACTTCATGCTGAAAGTATTTGTGAAATGGAACAAGCAGAAGAACAAGATCCTGGTGAAGGAACAAGCTCTGGTAGAACACGCTGCCAAGCAGAGTGGCGGTGAAGGAGTTGTGGAAAAGAAAGACTGAGGAGAAGCTAATCAATAGCTCAAATTCCAGAAACAGCGCCTGAAGAGAGTGAGACAGAAGATACAAATCATCAAGTTCTAAGGAGGTATAGAAAAACTTGAGTACCTTGCAAAAGATAACTTGCACCTAAATGGTCCTACAATGTAAATGCAACACTGAATGTTACTCTGGAAGATGTGTGCAATGTGAACCCTGAACTGCTAGAACCCCCTTGAAATTTTAGAGACATTGTTATTTGGAAAATCAATTGAAAAGCAAAAACGCACCTTAATACAAAAAGAATAACAACTGTGAACTGCCTATTAGATGTTTATTGTTTTAATTATTTCTTTTACAGAAGACTAGCCTAGGTCCTAGAAGAAAGGTACAGAAGAACACTGAGTAGGATTAAGGATTGTCTATTAGGAAACTACACTAACAAGAAAAAAACTGAGAATGAAGATTTAAGAAAAAAACAACTCTTAACAGCTTTAAAGAAGATTGTCTGCTAATTCTCTACTACAAATCAAACTAATAACTGACTCAGAATGATGTGTTGTATAAGAAATAAGTGTAAATGTATCATGTGTGTGGTTTTCGTAATAACAGTTATAATGATCACAATAGTACCAGAAGGATTTTGCCTAAAGCCTGATTTAGAACCCCATAGTATCAATGTCACTAATACACATACACAAAATATTAGGGATAGTATTTTTACTAAAACATTTGTGAGTTACAAGAAAGACGATTACTCCATGAATGTGTACTATAGTTTAGTACAAGAATGCACTAATGCCATGGATGTTAAAGATTGCTATGTCTGTGCAAACTTGCCGACTTCTGTTTCTGAGGAAGTCACATATAATCACATCCCTTTGTCTTACACAGTCTCTTGTAGTATTCTGCTTTCACTAGTTTATAGGTGAGGACACGTTAAATATTTCTACTCAAACTATGATCTAGTGCTATCAAGAGCGCCTTTAATAGAACGCATGAATTTACACCAGCAAGCAACAATGATGGATACCGCTTGGTGTTACTTCTTTCCACACTTACCAGTATGTAGTGTAAAGGCTTACAAAAACAATACAACGTGCTTAATGCGATCCGCAGAGAAAGCTCACATTATGTCTTTAGAGGAAAGGTACATGAACATGACAAAATCAACAGACAGAACATTTGCGGATAGAATGCTTACTTTCTTACTACCTGCTGATTGGGAAGGAACCTGCTATTTAGGCATGCTAACACTGAAGATATACCATGTTACAAGCATATTAGCCTTAACGTTATCACCATCAAACAGACAAAAATGCAACCTAGAGACAGGAGCTGCTTTGTTAAGAGACATATTTGGAGCAGTGATACCACCAGTAGGGATCGTACTAAATGATAAGAATTTTCAGAAAGCCAGCTGCCGTAGTCGATAAAATGGCGACAAGATCTTCTGGAGCTTTCCTCCTAATGAATACTGGATTAATTGCTGTAAAGTCTATGGTTTTGCAAGACTGTCTTGCTTTAGATATATTACTCACTGAAAAGGGAGGAGTGTTTCACATGCTGAAAATAACTCACTGCTGTGCATTCATACCGGACGAGAGCAAGCTGATAGAAAGCTTTGTGAGAAACATATCAGGTTTAGAACCTAAATTGCACAAATTGGAAACACTGTGTTTTAAAAAAATATATATATTATTTGTTTATTGCGTTTACAACTATGATACATTCCACAATAAATGTACAGTAGTGGTTAACATAGAACACAGCATGCAAAAACAAAACAAGGGGAGGCAGACCCATCATCGTTATCTGGACATGTTACATTATCTGTTGTACATCTGTAATTGTAGTCATGGTCGAAGACCAGTGCACCTTATGTCAGTCCAAGGGGATTAAAAACTCCCAGGTTATCGAACAGTGTTGCCAACGATCCAAAACTAAGATGTTAAAAGTAAATCTTGATGGTGTAATATCATATGATCCCAAGTTTGCAAGGTAACCATTAAGTGCCCCACTCACCAGACTCCCCTTCCGGCTCCCCAGTCTCCTCTTTGATCAAATATTGTTGGTATAGTCCACAAAAAGTCCTTGAGGCGGCTCTGTGGTGGGAGCAGCTTGTTGTATGTATCTGACTGGGTATTACAATATAACGTATCAGCGTTCCAATCTTTAATTAGGGGTATTGGACCTTTGGCCCAGCACATGGCTATTCTACGCTTCGCAAGTAGTGAGCCCATCGCCACTAGCTTCCTGTGACTAGCTGCAATCTCCTTGTTGTAGCCCAGCAGGGCCACCAGTGGGCTAGGTTCCAGTTACTGCCCTACAATATCACTCAGCACCGAAAAAAACCCTCCTCCAGAACGCCAAGACATCTGGGCATTGCCATGCTAGATGAAAGAACCCAGCTTCCCGCTCCGAGCATCTGTCACATCTGGTAGAATCTCGTAGCCCATAACAGGATAGTCTTTTTGGGGTTTAATATACCCTATTAATAAACTTAAAGTGTATTAAGCGATGACGTCCGTTCAGGGACATATGTCTGGTCCCTTCACAACAATATGCCCAATGTTTGTCGACTATGATCATATCTAGGCCTCTCTGCCAATTTTGCCTGGCCCTGCGGAGTTGCGTGGAAACACCAAGTTGTACGAAAATTTTAGGAAAGGATTGAGTACCATCGGAAATTGGTTTTCAACAGCTGGGAAGAGTGCATTGAAAGCTATACTAATGCCAATACTGATAACCAAGAAGCTATTTTTGCAATTCAGACATGGGGTGCTCCCGCTGCGTACATTTACTAGGAAGTGGGCGGGTTCTCCCTGTCTGGCTTGTCCAGCTTGTGAGAATGCAGACGAGACCGAAATACAAGTGTTATTTTTCTGTCAAGGTTACAGAAGGGCAAGGATCCGCTGGTTGATACAGCTATGTAGAAACTTGGGATCCAGTCATTGTAGTGAGGTTTTTAGGCTACTTAAATATGCCACCGATATGCCCATTGTGTTCTCTATCTCACGTTTTCTATTCTCCATGTGGTTTACTCGCAGAGCGATCCTAAAGAAGAACTCATAGGTCTGCCCTGTTCATTTTTATTTATTATGCAAATTGGGCCCCACTCTCTCTTCTTATATTGAATGAAATCAATTGATGAATTTCATGTTTACTATTATTTTATTTAACGAGTGTTTTACCAATCATTGTTTTTATACTGTTCCATTTTTAACTACTTCTCATTGTTGAGAACGCTGGCAAATGTGGGTTATTTTCACAGTTTTAAAAATGTCTTGATTTCTCTCCTCACTTGCATTAACCTCTGTACCATTCTAGCTCTGTACACGTATTCTAGAATGTGTGGCTCAAATCTAAAGCAAAAACTTACATGCTGTTGAAGCTTTGCACATGCACTTTCTTTTCTCTTCAGGAACTGTAATCTAAGTTAGTGGTTCCGTTGAATTATATGGGATTATTGCAATAGGTTATCTCCCTGCTGAGTTACGGTTTATGCACTTTATTGACATTGCTTTCTAAATATTGCAACCGCCATCATGCTGGTTAAAGGTTTGCATATGCACTTTTTAATGAGATCCACTTTTGAGTGAAGAGGACTTCTTGCTATAGCAGCCCCACTGTTTATGCACATGCACTTTATCGATCTCTATTGTTTGGTTAATGTAAAGACCACATGTAGTACGTGTATTGTACTAGCATCTCACGTCTTTTATATAACTGTGGCAGGGCTAGTGAGAGGAGGAGTCGTTCTCGCCAACTAAAAACCAGACTGGAATTTCATTTTATTAACGTACTATTCGGTCTCACATAGCTCAATGGATATTTTGTATGTGCTGTATGTAATATATTGCATTTTTTTTCTGTGCTTTTATGGCCATATAGGCCGAAATAAAGTTTTTATGACTAACTGACTGATAATAGGACTTTGCTTATTATTTCTTTACATCCTATTTCGGAGCTGTAAATACTCCAGGCACAAAAGACAGGAAAAACTTTAAAGGAAAATGTACGAGAGGGACTTGGGCTATGTGGAATAATGAATGATGAAATCGCTCAGACACAACAGTGGTATGAAAAGAAAAAGATGAGAAAAATCTGAAAAGGAAAGTGCTTTCTAGACTCGAATTCGAATGTGAAACCAAATTTGTGTGATGTTTACCGTGGGAATCGGGAGAACAAGCGTCTGAAGTTGACGACACCATGGGATGAGCAGTTTCTATTTGATGGAAGGAGTTAATGTCTAATGAGTGTTCCTAGATAGTTAGGAGAGGCTCTCTCAAGACTCAGACCCAGATCTCTTTTCCCTGCCTTGTGACTCTTCTACCAGAGAGTTGGTCCTTTGCTTTTCTTGCCGACAGCTACTGCTAAAGGTGACTTTTTTCTTTTTTACCCAAAGACCCTATCCCTGATCAATGCTACCGCAAAGACCATTCTGTTATTGACTAAAGCTGTAGGGAACTCAGTTGAGTTTCCAGAACAACTCTTGATGAGTAGTTCTTCTTATATTCTAAATCTTGCTCTTTTCAGAACATAACTCTTCATGGGTTCTGGTTAGGGTAGGTTAGGCTCCTTAGCTAGCTTAGTGACAATTTCCCTTTATGGAACACTTTGAATTGATTTATGCTGTACTATTCAATCTTTTTATTGATATTTCTGTAAAACAACTAATCTGAATAAAGATGACAAAACAATATTAATCCTTTAAGATTAAAAAAGGTGGTGAAAACTCCATCAACCTCTCATCATTGACTGAACATTAATAATCTGACTGTTGATGATATATGCATACTTTATGTCTTCAGTCGAGCTCCATTCTAAAACGGTGTTAAAGGTCCATTGACTTTCAAGAGCCATCAGGATATCCCAAAGGATGAGTTGTGTGTTTACTCTTAATTGCCATTCTTGGCTAATCCTCTGGCTCCCGCAATGCAATAGCAAAACTAGTCTTTATATCATGCATTTCCATCAGGTATTGGTACGCCATTTTGTATGTGTGCAAACCTTCACTTAAAAAGAGGGGGCATAGGTACTTTTTCCTACCTTTGCACAGGAGCATTTGAAATCCTTATGTGCCCATGGTGCCCATCGGAAATGCTATCAGGTGATGGAAGAGGGAAAAGTGGAATGTTGTCAGTAAGAGCCTGTGATGTGAATTGTGGACCCAGCCCAGGTACTTCTGAAGTCCCTGGTGGGTACGGTAGGATATGTATAGCGCGACTGTCGATGGAGTCTCCTCCCCAATTTTAGTGGTTTGCCTGGATTTTTCCTTGACCATTTGCTTCAGAGCAATTTATATTTATATCATAAATATAATTTTAGAAAAATGAAAAGGTCTCAGCTAACGCCAGACTTATAAAGAATATCTGACAACAATAGGCCTCTAAAGCCATGAAAGCAGAAACATCAAGACGGTACATCTCAGTTTCCTCATCGAATTCTGGCCACAGATTCTCCAGACTGGTGCTGTCTCCTCCTCCACGTGCGTGCATGACGCACAGACCACGAGCCCTTGTTTTCCCAGTTCTTGGAGGGAGGTGTGCAATATGCTCAGTGACAGATTGTGCCGTAGAACTGGGTCCACCTTCTTGCTGCCGGTTTATGTCAAACTGTGTGTTTGGAGCCGTTTGAGTCGTAAACGTGACTGTGCTAAGTACTGGTAGAGGGTGTACTTTGAGCTAACAACACCTTCTCTTCTGTGTAATGCAGCATTAACCTAGTGCTTTGTAGGAGGCTGCGCGTGCCCATGTCACCTGACGCCAGGCACTGCGTAGATGCTGGCACCAGGGACCTTTGCAACTGCTTCTTCACAGATACAAACTTGGTGCTGGAGGTTTGTGCTTTTGCCAGTCCTTTCACAACTGATACTTCACAAACAGATCTGCTTCTGGGCTGGTTTTGTTTGTTCCCTCTGATTTTCAAATCCATCAAACATAAATCCTGCAAAACATATTTAATATCCAGCGCTGCCACCTTCTGGTGTGCAAATGTAAACTCCACTCACTGTCAGAATAAAATCATGCCTTGTTCTCTGTACTGACTGAGTTCATGCTTTCCAATAAACCCCTCAGTGCCGCCGCTTTTTCAGCTTCGTGCAATAGATAAAATAAAAGTAAAAAATAAATAAAAACGTATCCGGCGCCGCACGCTATGTCATTTCAGTTTTAAATTCGATTTTAAAGATTTGTGATACAGAATATGCAACGCTGGCTTACTTATATTACACTCGATCTAGTTCAGCCTTATTCAAACATTTCTGGCTTTTATAAATTGCACTGGTGAAATCTTGCACCTTTTGTACATCATATGGATTGCAGATGGATTGGCTCAATTTTCAAAGTGCAAAAGAGACATTTCCAATGAAAAAACAGAGCACAGTTAAACTCAGGAAAAAACAGAGCACAGTTCTACTCAGTAAAATCGGCTAAACGTGAGATAGATGATGATGTATGAAATATTTTTTTAGTAAAAACTACATATTGCACCAGTTGGTCTTTCCAGTGCAAAACTGTACTGGTACCAGTGCAGTGAATGAGCAGATATATTGGTGCAAATTTATATCAGTGCAATCTACATATGTTTTAGTCTTATTAAACATATCAGTGTTAACATATCTTGTTAGTGCAGACATTGTATTAACTTGTAGAAATAGGCTTTATTACACTGCAGACTGCATAGGGTTGAATTGATTTTTGTATGAGTCTACCTATAAAGGCGAAGACATTGAGCAAACACAATTGGGGGCTGGCAGGTACAGACTATTGTGGGGTTTCAGCAGGTATGCACCCGTGAGAAGTTCGTGGGCTTGGGGCATAATCACTCATAAGTGACTAGGCAAATGTCCTCGTAACTTAGATGGCCATTGCACCGTCAAGGAAAGGCAAATTATATGGCAAGGAAAAGCAAATTATCCAGCAGAATATTCATTGAAGGCCAAGTATGTGGCACATCCTGTGGTGAAATCATCCAGTTAGCACACGTTCATACAAAGGGTCCCTCAATGTTATGAAAATACATGGGTTTCTTAAGGAAGAAAACCATGAGTATTCAGAAGATTCTACTCATAATATATAATCAGCGAAAATTAACAATTTTAACTTGTCAGAGAGCACAGAAATAACATTTTAGGAAAACTACAAATTCTCTCAGCTCTCCCTTTATCGCTAAAGCTTTTCAGTGCTTGCCTGGGCCCCCTGGTAGGCGGCATCTTAGACTCCTACAAAATAGTGTATCACCTGTAGAAGGAAGATACATTATTCCATCGCATATTCAAAGATGGTCTCAATGCCTCTTTCTAGTTCATCGATGGATGCACAATAATAACTGGCTCTACCTAGATGATGCTACATCTGAGACCCTGCTCTTTGGCTCTGTTAATCCAGGCCTCTTCCCCCTACCTTGACTAGAAGATTTCAGTAGCCACACCTAATCCTGGTATATAAGGCTTATAATTTGTGAGTGATTTAAATAAAACATTAACTAAAAAATAATTTGTGAGTGATCTTTGATGTCGCTCTTTAATTTAGCACACAGATAAATGTGTTGTCCATGACCCTTCTCTTGGTTTGTAAAGGATATCAAAATCCATCCCTCCTTCCTGTGAAGGTCTGTCCACCTCCTGGGTAAAGATTCAGGAAAGTGAAGGGAACCTGGTTGCAAGGGCAAAAGGAGGTTGGAGAGAGAGACAGAAAGAACACATTCATTACAGCAGGGAGGCAGATCAAAGAAACGCAGTGGCTTGCAAGACCAGCATTAAAGGCACAGAATCTAGAGCTAAGCGTAGGGACTTCGGCTTTTGTGCCAAAAGAAGGGGAGCACGTGGTAAGTATGAAAGTTTGAGTAAGAGTACACGTCTTACACAAATACCGGTTTGACCTACATGGTACAGTGAGCAGGTTGTCTTTGACTGTGCCCAGGCAAATCAATGATTTGTCCAAGAACCGAAGGGTTAAGGATGCACTCTGTAGCACCGATAAGAATCAGACTTCAAAGAGGACAGCAGGTAGTAAGAAAGCAGCAGGGCTCTAAGTCACAATGGGATGGGACTGAGGGAACGGAGGAAGGTGAAAAATAACAAAGGTGTAGCATGAAAAGACCGGGTGCAAACTGTAGGCAAAGGAAAGGAATGACAACAAACGCTGTTGCCAGATACCTGCTTGTGTGCATGGAATGACTTTACACTACTCTGTCTAGATTTGCCTACAAAGGCTCTTTGCAATGGTCGGCCCTATAGTGGCTGGTTTGACATAGTGAACTGTACTGCCCTGGAAGACATTTTTCATGCATATTTGTAAGTTCCACTGTCTTCTTCACATATGAAATTTTCTAGGTTTTGTCTGAAATCTTGAATCTGGTAACCTAAAATGTGGTCTTCAAAACTGCATTCCACCATCAAAATCTCCATAATACTTGCCATGTTCATGTCATGCCTGGATCATTCTACAGCACTATTACACATCCCTTTTAAAATTGCAGAGAGTTCAAAAGAATCCAGCCTGCCTTCTATTTGCCTCATCATAGCCAGACATGAAACTACCTTACAAATCTGTTTGACCCTTACCAGCCAAACTGAAACCTTGGTCTGCTAACCAGCCATACTGCCAACTCAACTGTTCAGGTACAGGAGATACTGTGAAGGAATTCTCCACTTCTCAAAATTCTGGAAAAAACGAACTCAATTTTAGATGAACCTTAAAGACTGATGTCTCCACCATGATAGTTGGATAATTATATCTGCTCCATACAGACCTCCTCAGTTGTAAACTGAACCATGGTCATCCGCACTCCTAATGCCAGCTTCACCTGGGGTGCTGTCTTTAAGTACAGTTTATGATCATAGACTGGTTCCATGCCACTTATTCTAGCAAATTAATTAAGTAGCTATTCTGCACTCTATTGTATATGTACACCCTCTCCGAAGTGCTCTGATACCAACAGAAGATTGTTTGCAGCTCTTTACAAAACTCCTGTCGTGTAGTTCCTATAGTACTGATGGAGCAAGGACTCACAAATGAGACTTGCTCGGATGCAATCTTCTCATAAGTATTAATGTATTTAACTTGTATTGTTCATACTAACAACTGCACACACAAATATAAGTAGCAAGGAAGCTTGCTTATGTGTTTTAACTAACAAGTAATGCTTGTCTATTCTAAAATGTCCGCTAAAGCGCAGGAACTTTACTGCGCATGTCTCAACCATATCACGTGGTGTGACGTCTTTCTTTGCTTGGAGGGAAACTCTTGCTTCTGCGCAGTGTGCATTAAAATGGCTGCTTTATGTTTTCACGTGCTACAGCTTGCTCTCATGTTGCACTTAAACTGTGGTATTCTAACGCTACTAATGCGGGATAGAGTTTATAAGAAAATGGGAATAGAGTAGAAAGAGTGGGAATACAGTGAAACAATTTATCTGTGATTTTAATATTTTCTTCTTTGACTTTATTAGTTCGTAAATTGGGCCTGGGGTTGGTGAACTGAAATTCGAGAGGCATTGTTCTGCGCATGCGTCCTGCATGGCTGCCCAGAGAGAGGAAGGATGAAGTCAACCTGGACGTCGTCCAAGGCCATGACCTGATGGCCAATATTGCTGTATTCATGAATGTCCCAACTAATATGCAACAATGTACATGAAGAATGTATAAACTTTGTCATGAGACGGGTGGCAAATAAAGCAAATGTATTAAAAGTGAGGGGCGGTATTCTAAAGACAAAGGGCTTAAAGAAATTGAATAAAATCAATATGGTGTGAGGATCAACCCCCTGTCCCTGTCCAATCAGAAATAGTGGTTCCATAATTCTGCAACATTTAGGGGAGGTACATGGGCGTAGAAGGGTATAATAGATATAGTATTAGCTAATTAAGTTAGTTCGAGGGAAGTTCGTGTTCGAGGAGAGATGCTAGCACAGACCAGGCTTTTGGTGCTAGACGAGCTGATCGATTGCAGACTGAACCGCTGTCCAGAGAGGTCCTGAGGTGGGGGCGGCGTAGTCCATTAGAAGGAAGTCACGGAAGAATTCGAGGGGAAACGAAGTACCAGAGAGGGGAACGACGCAGGCGTCGTTGATAGAGATGTCATCAGTCCTGTCCTGATCTGGGAGGAGGTCTTTGCTCTTCATCCTTCCAGGGTCCTATCTTTCCAACTCCTTGGCCAAGGGGTTTGGTTCTCGCACTTTTAGGTAAATATAAATGCAAACCTTAGTTGCGCTGCTGTCTCTATCTTCTCCTTTCCTAAGGGACCGTCATTGATCGATAATTGATTATTATGCTTCATCCTTGATATACGATTTAAGCATCATGTGGTTTTGTATTTTACTCTGCTAAATCTTTAGATAAATATTTTAAAACTTCTTGACTCAGTGATTATTTCAGAAATTATGAATTGTATGGAACGTCACTCATTTTAAACTTCCCAATTAGCAAAGGGTCCATTGGTAAGTCATTACTCTTCAATCAGAAAAGTAATTGGTAGCAGGGATTTTGATAAAGAGGACAACTGACCCACCAGCGGAAATTGCTAGCGTAGTATGAATGTATGGGCCCAAGTGAGTATTTTGTGTATGAATGCTTGTTGCTAGTAACCCGCTGGATCAGTTTTCTGGTTATCAGAGGATGGTTGAACTTTGTTAAATTGGGTAATGAGAATTTTATTTTTATGAACTAACACCCGTTATTGTTTAAAGTTTGTTTTATGTTGTCCAGAAATCCCCAGGGGAAAATTGAATAGCGGATGGTAAGTGGAAACCATACTGCAGTGAGGTTATCTGTCAGGCAGAAATAGTACTGAAAAGTTAAATAGGGCTATCAGTACTTGTTAGGGACTCTATGTGTGTGAGTAAAAGTAAAGGAATATGCTAGTGGAAATTTGATGTTATATCACCTAGAAAGGGTAACATTGAAGAAGTAACAGGTATTTCTGAAGCTTGTGTGAAGAGTAGACGGAAGGGTTTACTCATAGTGTATGTATAGTAAACGGAAAGGTTTTACTAAGGGTGAGAGAAACTATCCTTTTCAATTTAGAGAAACTGGCACGATAGCGAATGTTTTATGTTGTTACTGAATTTTAAAGAAGTATAGAGAAAATAAAGTTTTGCGTACGATTTTGTAAAGGGAGGGTCAGCTGCCGGAGAGGAAGCTGACGTCACAAACGCCGCGCTGGGATTGGTTGAAACCGCGGGCATAGAACGACTCTTGTAAAGGAGGGGTCAGTAGTCAGGAGCAATACTGACATCACAAGTGTCGCGCTGGGATTGGTTGAAACAGCGAAGGACAGAGAAGCGCAGATTGTAAAGTAGGGGTCATCAGAAAAGACGTCACTAAAAGGCCACGCTAGGATTGGTTCAGAGACAAAAGTTAGCTGGAATCTGATTGGTAGTCAACATAGAAGCTAAAATCTTAGTGGGTAGCGGAGATTGTATGTTAAAAGGTGATCCGACTTTAATAGGAATTCGTCCGGATAGGAGATTCCTAGGCTTTGCAGAATATAATTTTATACATCGAGATTTACCCAGAATGTACGGAGAGAAGAGGAAAATGTCATTCCTACAAAAGATTAAGAATTATTTTAAAAAGGATAAACCAGTCAAAACTAGGGAAGGAATTATCATTCCACCAGCAAAAATGCCCGCTTCATTCATGATAATGGAGAGAGGTTATCACACTTGCGTATGGATAGAGAATTGGATGGAATATACCAAAAATGATGGAATATTAGCTTTTCCCGATAATGGTACTTTCATTGGGAGAATTCTTCAAAATTTGAGATTAAGAATGAATGACCTAGAACCCAGACATAGATTAACTCAATACGAAGCCTTAGAAGAGTGGGAAACCGAGGCATTTGAACGTGACCGAACCAGAAGTAATAGGGGTCATCGGGGATTTTTCCCCAGATACCAAAACAAGTCAAGGGTCGGTCAGATGAAACAGTTGAGAAGAGCAATGCTTACAGAGGGTCTGTATCCAATATTAATGGCAGAAGAATCATTAGGGAGTAAATGCACAGAAAAGACAAAACATTTGACTAGATTTGGAGATTCCGAAGATGAATTTATGGAAGATATATTAAAGAATCCGCCACCATATCAGGAAGGGACAAGTGGATGCACCCCAAGTGCACCCTTGTTAAGAACACCTTTGGTACCTCAAGTATTGCATAATTCACCAGTTAGTAGAGTGCTTCACGATAAAGAAAAGGAAGCGATAGATAAAAACAGAGCAGAATTAATCCAGAAAGTAACACAATTGAGTATTCATCCTGATTCATTGAACATACCTGTAACGATTGGTCCAGTAGTTCCTTTATATGGTAACAAAGAAAATTACCCAAAACCTACACCTACACCTACACCTGTAGAAATTCCTAAACCTGAACCTGTAATAATTGATGATCAAATCAGTGATTGTGAATCTATGATATCCTTAATGGATTTACCTATTCAAGGATCTGTAAATAGCACTCCTAGAAGAATAACACCTGGTTGCTCTAAAAATGTAAATATAGTAATATCATCTGGAACTAAGAGTGCCACAGTAGTAACGCCAGAAGACTTAGAAAGATGGGCACACGGATCAGACAGACAGAGTTCACCCCCAAAGATTATGGACATCTATAAATTAAAAGTCGAGTTAGAAGAAATGATAGCAGGAAATGTGGGAGTAGATCGTTTAAACACTTACGATGAAGAAGAACTATTGTTCGTCTGCAGAAGCATCACTAGAAATGTAAAGATATTTCATGAAAAATTATCAGATTTGGCCTTGCAGATGGGAATTGAAATAGGGAAGTCAAAAGTGCTACAGAAACCCTATAGAGCAGACTTCTCTGACTAGGATTTAGAAAACATGAATGCTTCTGGCCGAAAACTACAAATAAAGGAATTAATGTCAGTTTTACAGAAATGGGGAGATCTAGATAAATGGAAAACTAGATGGACAAAGAAAAAGGAAGAGGCATGGTACAGTAGAACAACTTCTGAATATTTAATGAAGGAAACAGAGAAAGGAGATCAAATGTACCCGATGCGAGAAGTTCCAGGAGGGGGATATGTACATGTCCCATGGAGCAGACAGGATATTTTGTCATTTACGAATGACTTTCCAAAGTTGAGAGAAAAGCCAATTGAATGGTACAAGCAGGTTGAGAGGTTTGTGAAGGTGTCAAAGGTATTGTTGAAAGATTTGGATGGTTTGTTCGACATAGTGGTACCTGCCGATTTGTGGACCGATTGCAAAATTACAGTTGATTGGCCTAGTGAAGAGTATCCTAGAGATCCAAAGACAGGTGCCCCGTCAAATGATGTAATGAAAAAGTATCAGCAGGTGATAACTTACCTGAAAGGGAAAATACCGCCAAAAGAAACAGACTGGGTGAAAATAGACAGAACTACCCAAGAAGCCAGTGAATCGGTACACGCCTACTATGAGCGTTTATTGCAGGTTTTTAAGCAGTATAGTGGATTTGAGGACATTGGAGATAAAAACATGAGTCAGTTTGTTTACCGATTTGTTTACGGTCTGAAGCCAGAGATTTGTCAGATGATTAAACAGCATATGTTATGTTGGCAGGAGAAGCCAATAGATGAAATTTTGAAATATGCGAAATATTGTAGAGATGACATTGAGGATAGGCACAAGAAACTGCAAGAGAAAGTGATGTGGGCTCAAGTAAAAATGGCTGAGAAACAGGGAATTAATTTGGATAATCCAAATGATAATCAGGGAAAAGATCCTGGAACGAATGGTGACACTGGAAATGGAGGAAAATTAAGAGGACGAATGAGTAGAGAAGAGGCTAAAAAGAAGTTTCCTTGTCATGGATGTGGAAAATTGGGGCATTGGAAGGATGAATGTAAAAAGATTCGGAATAATAATGGCCCAAATCAAAATTTAAATCCACAGACGCAGAATGACTCACAGCAGGGTGTAAATCCTCAGAGTCAGTTGCCACCTGCACCTATACAGGGTAATGTAAGCAGAGCAAAGCACGGTACAGATGTCGGATATCAAGGAGGAAGTGGTAAGAATGATTATGTAACATCACAATTTCTTTTGCAGGACGACTTTTGTACCTATAGCCAATGACGGTGCCTAGGAGAGGGGGAGAAGGAGTGCGTACTTGGTGCATCCTTACCGGTAGATCAGTCAGGTCCATATGTTGAAGGGAATGTGAAAGGTAATGATATTACTTTCCTTTTGGATACTGGTGCTACCAGGTCTACTGTGAGAACAGCAGACATCCCAGACCTTCCTCTCTCTGGAGAAGTTATCCAAGTTGTGGGGGTGGCTAATCAAAAGATTAGAACACCTCTTACCGAACCAATGGAAGTAAAAATCGGAAACTTTAGAGAAATGCATCAATTTGTAGTGTGTGATTCCAGTCAAGTAAATTTATTAGGCCGGGATTTGTTATGCAAAATGAATTGCACAATTTTCTGCACGCCGGATGGTGTGGCAATTCAGACCCCAGATGAAGACCATGTATATAAATTTATGATTGCAAAGCAAGGTACAGAGGTAGATGAAATGTTTTCTTTGATAACAAAAGACGAGTTACCAGAAGAATTGAAAACTACAGTGAATTCCATGGTATGGGATTTCACGGGAAAAGAAGTAGGACTTATGGCAAAAATAGACCCAGTTAAAATTACTGTAAAAGAAGGTGCGATTTTCCCAAACACCCGACAGTATAAAATGAGTGCAGAGGTAAAAGCAGGAGTCATTGAAGAAATTAACAGAATGGTAAGACAAGGAATACTAAAAGAGGTAATGAGTAGCCCTTGTAACTCACCAATCATGGGTCTGAAGAAACCTAGTGGAAAGTATTGGATTGTTCAGGATTTGCGTAAAATAAACAAGATTGTGGAACCCTGTTGTCCTATAGTACCAAATCCTGCAGTGATTTTATACCAGATTCCTTGGAGTGCAGGATGGTTTACTGTGATTGATTTATGCCAAGCATTCTTTTCGATACCCTTGCATCCAGATAGTCAGTATCTATTTACATTTAAATTTGAGAACATGGTCTATGTATGGAATCGTGTTCCTCAGGGGTACACGGAAAGTCCTTCCATCTTCAATCAGATATTGAAAAAGTGCCTAGAGAAACTAGTGATGCCAGGAAGCTCAGTCTTAGTACAGTATATAGACGACTTACTAGTGGCATCTAACACCAGAGAGGACTGTGTTGTTGACACCATTGCATTATTAAATCATTTAGCTGAAGAAGAGCATAAAGTTTCACCTGAAAAATTGCAGTTCTGTACAACAGCAGTTAAGTATCTAGGACACCAGATTGAGAGGGGCAAAAGGAGAATAACAGCTGAAAGAATAATAATAATAAAGAAAATGCAGATGCTTGTCTCTCAAAGAGAAGTGAGAATGTTCCTTGGAATAGTAGGTTATTGTCGACAATGGATACTAGGATTTTCCCTGTTAGCAAAGCCATTAATTCAAATGACGAAAAAGAAGGCAAAGGACCCAGTTGAGTGGGATGACGAGAGTGTAGGTGCTTTTGTAAAATTAAGAAATGCTTTATGTGCAGCACCTGCCCTAGGAATGCCTGATTATAAGAGAAAATTTGCCTTATTCTGCCATGAAAGAGAAAATTGTGCACTTTCAGTCTTAACCCAGAGACATAGTTTAGACAGACGTCCTATAGCATATTTTTCTGCTACATTGGACCCAGTGGCAGCCGCATTGCCAGGCTGCTTAAAAGCAGTGGCGGCTACATGTTTGAGCATTGAACAAAGTGAATCAATTGTAATGGGACACCCTGTAAAAGTGTTTGTTCCACATGCGGTTGTGATTTTGTTGACAAGAACACAAACTCAGCATCTTACTCCTAGTCGGCTGACTAAATATGAAAGAATAATACTGGGTGCTGAAAATGTGACCATTGTAAGGTGCACAATAGTAAATCCAGCTACCTTACTACCAGACCCATATCATGAAGAAGTTAAAGATGACGAAGAGGAACATGATTGTTTGCAAGTCACAGAGTTGTGCACGAAACCACGTCCTGATATTCAGGAACTACCCCTCAGGAAGCCAGACAGGGAGCTGTTTGTTGATGGTTCATGCCAAAGACATGAAGATGGAAAACTAACTGCAGCATATGCAGTGTGTGAACTAACTGGAATAGTCGAAGCATCCTATTTACCAGGAGTAAAATCTGCACAAATAGCTGAATTGATTGCATTGATAAAGGCTTGCAAAATTGGGAGGAATCAAAAAGTAACTATATTTACTGATAGCCAATATGGTTACGGGGTTGTGCATGATTTTGGCCAATTATGGATGCAGAGGGATTTCATGACTTCTTCAGGATCCCCCATTAAAAATGGACAGTTTGTAAAAGAACTACTGGAAGCAATACAATCACCAAAAGAATTGGCTGTGGTGAAATGTGCCGCACACCAGTCAGGAGATGACTGGGTGGTAGTCGGCAACAGATACGCAGATCTTGTGGCTCAACATTGTGCCAAAAACAGATTGTCAGTAAATAAAAGGGTGGAAAGAATGGGAATCAGCTGCCAACTTATGCTGTATGCACCTCCGGAAACATGGAATGATGTAAAACGATTGCAAGATGATGCTGATGAGAGTGAAAGGAGTACATGGATTAAAATGGGATTTTCTCAAAAGGCAGACGATGATGTATGGATTTGTGCCGATGGCAGACCAGTCATGCCTGATTGTCTGCTTTCACAAATGGCTAGGATGTATCATGGAGACACACACGTAGGGAGAGATGCAATGATTAGACTCTTTAGACAAAATTGGTACAATCCAAGGTTTAGGGCGGTAGCAGAGAGTCTTTGTCAGAGATGTTTAACTTGCCAAATGCATAATCCAGGAAGAAAAACAGTAATTGGATTTGGAATAATTGGAAAGGCGGAGGGTCCATTTATGAGATTGCAACTTGATTTCATTCAGTTACCACCATGTAGAGGGCTGAAATATGTACTAGTCATAGTGTGTCTGTTTTCAAAGTGGGTGGAGGCATACCCTACCAGAAGGAATGACAGTATTACAGTCGCAAAGTTGTTGCTACGTGAACTCATTCCTAGATTTGGTTTTCCAGTAACTTTGGAATCAGATAGAGGAAAGCATTTCAACAGTGAAGTGATTAAGATAATCTGTGAAGCATTCCAAATTGAGCAAAAATTGCACTGTGCATATCGTCCAGAGGTTTCTGGAGTGGTTGAACAAATGAATGGCATGATAAAATCCAGACTGGGAAAAATGTGTGCATCAACAGCATTAGATTGGCCAGATGCATTGCCTCTTGTTTTAATGGGACTCAGAAGCATTCCTGATAGAAACACCGGATTGAGTCCGCACGAGATAATAATGGGAAGAGCAATGAGACAAGCACATGTTCCCACGAATAAACTGCTGAATATATCTGATGATATGGTTCTGGATTATTGCAAAGGATTGGCTGACCTAGTGCATTCTGTCTCTCATCAGGTTGGAGAAGACGCAGTTTCCAGGCAGCCTGAACAAGAACATGATCTGAGTCCCGGAGACTGGGTGGTAGTGAAGAATCACACCAGAGAAACATGTCTATCACCTAGGTGGGGCGAACCTTGTCAGGTCATACTGGTCACAAACACAGCAGTGAAGTGTGCAGGATTTCCTAATTGGATTCATGTAACCCACACCAAAAGAGTACCAGACCCTGAAGAAGAAAATCCTCAGACAGCATCAATAACTGAGGAAGCTGAAGGTTGCCCAGCTGAAGAATCTCAGGTACGAGATTCAAAGGAAGCTGAAGAAGAACAACCGAGCACAAGTCAGGACTGGATACCAGTGGTGGAAATACCTGAAATCTACCACAGAACAAGAAGTCAAATAAATTTAGAAGAAATTGAAGAAGATCAGATAGGTGAAGAAGAAGCAGCTCAGGAAGAAGAAGAGATAATAAGAGAACCTGAGCAGGAACAGATAGGGAGAGGAAACTGGGCTCAAATTAAAGAAGAACAAACAGATTTTGAGAAGGGACAGACAGGTTTAGAAGAACGCGGTCGGCTGCAGAAGTACAAAGTGCAATAAGCCCTGATCAGAACCAGTTAGATCAAGAAAAGTACACAGAAGAGGAAGATCTTGAAAATCTCGAGCATGAAAACGTAAATCAAGAACAAGACCAGTTACTAGAGACTCACAGTGGAGCAGCTGAAGAAAAACAAATCAGACCGGAAAAAGAACAAATAGTAGAAGAAACAGAAATTGAAGAACATCAAATTGTAACACAACCTGAAAATAAAAGAATTTCTGAAGAAGGAAATAAAGAGACAGTGCAAACAAGAAAAGGTGATCGTTGGCCTAGTGTCATTAAAAGAGTAAAATACCACATAACAACCAGAAGTGAAGATCCTGAACAAGTGAACGAAGTAACAAGCCAAACGGGACAAGAAAATAAAAGTGAAAACCGAAGAAGCAAAAGACTGAAACTTGTGAATAACAAATTTAAAGGTCCTGATTGGACTTATATCATCCTTGAAGATTACGAGAGCTCAGAATCAAGTGAAAGTGGTGACGAAGGAACCAGTGTGGAACTGACTTATGAAAAAGAAATAGACCCACCTTGAGAAACGTAAAGAGACTTGAAGAATACGAAAAGAAGAGCAATCTTCCTTGTCAAAAATGTCTGACGATA
This sequence comes from Calotriton arnoldi, assembly GCA_963921515.1. Lineage (NCBI taxonomy): Eukaryota > Metazoa > Chordata > Amphibia > Caudata > Salamandridae > Calotriton > Calotriton arnoldi. The sequence continues at coordinate 113,834 of CAWUFW010021265.1, forward strand.
GAGTTACTGGGAGACCAAAGCAGAAAGGTTGTAAAAGATGTTGTGCTATATGCATATGCAATCTGGTAGTGATGCTTATAGTATGGTTGGTAGTGATCATAGCAATTCCTTACCTTATGATAGTAGATAAAAAGATTAACAACGAAACAAAGGAAAGGACAGATAACTTGAAAAGTAATAGAGTAGAACTAAAGGCAGAAGACGAACCAGAATTTCATCATGAAGTAACAGATAACGACACTAGTCTAAATGTTTTCACAAAGTTATTGTTTCAGTATGTAGATACCATGGAAGTTACTAATTGTTATGTCTGTATGAAACTACCTGAATCAGTAGCAGAAGGGTTAATGTATCATCACTTGCCATTAACCTATGGCATATCATGTAGTGTACTGACTAGTTTATTTTATAGAACAGGGCGACTTCAGTATTATTATTCAAATATAGATGTGATATTTTCTGAGGTTCCGATTCGAAAGAATATGAATCCAGTGCTTAGTAGCAAAGATGCACAGTTTATGGGAGAATTTTTCTTAACAATGAAATCAATAGACATAACACATGCACATAGACGCAATTTAACATGTTCTTTACATGAAGAAGAAAAGATATTTTTGAATTTAGTGGAGAGTAGAAGACAAGATTTCCAAAAGAAAGCTTCTGAGCATAAGGCTCATTTGCCACCTTGGGCTGAGAAAGAAGGTAGTTACACACCTGGCAAGGCTCAAGCTGCTATCGCTCTAGATTTTGTAAAGACAGGGAAAATTTGTCTACACAGGTTAAAGACTGAGTATAACAATGTTTTCATCGGTACCAGTGAATGTGAACACAATTTCTTAATTCTGGGAGGTTGGGGACTCAAAGGAGGAACAGATTCAGTTTTTCCTGGAATCTATTATGTGTGCGGGAATAAGGCTTACTTTAGGCTTCCTGCACGCAGGCGCGGTCGGTGGTAGGAGTGCCGGTCGGGCGGTGACGTGGGGCGGGGGAGGGGCAGGGTGGGGGGTAGTAAACTACGGATTAAGGCCTAATACAGGTAAGTAAACATTTAAATAAGTAAAACGAATTTCGTTGTGAGCGCTGCATCGCCAAATGCGATGCAGAAGCGAATTATACAAGAAACTGAAAGGAGATGTGAAAAATAGAAAGTGTGAAAATTAAAGTGAAACTATATTATGCTAAAAATTGGCATCTGGTTGTGGGTAGCAATTGATGGCTCAGAAACGCTATCAGAGAGGGGATTGATGGAGCAAGGACTCACAAATGAGACTTGCTCGGATGCAATCTTCTCATAAGTATTAATGTATTTAACTTGTATTGTTCATACTAACAACTGCACACACAAATATAAGTAGCAAGGAAGCTTGCTTATGTGTTTTAACTAACAAGTAACGCTTGTCTATTCTAAAATGGCCGCTAATGCGCGGGAACTTTACTGCGCATGTCTCAACCATATCACGTGGTGTGACGTCTTTCTTTGCTTGGAGGGAAACTCTTGCTTCTGCGCAGTGTGCATTAAAATGGCTGCTTTATGTTTTCACGTGCTACAGCTTGCTCTCATGTTGCACTTAAACTGTGGTATTCTAACGCTACTAATGCGGGATAGAGTTTATAAGTAAATGGGAATAGAGTAGAAAGAGTGGGAATACAGTGAAACAATTTATCTGTGATTTTAATATTTTCTTCTTTGACTTTATTAGTTCGTAAATTGGGCCTGGGGTTGGTGAACTGAAATTTGAGAGGCAGTATTCGGCGCATGCGTCCTGCATGGCTGCCCAGAGAGAGGAAGGATGAAGTCAACCTGGACGTCGTCCAAGGCCATGACCTGATGGCCAATATTGCTGAATTCATGAATGTCCCAACTAATATGCAACAATGTACATGAAGAATGTATAAACTTTGTCATGAGACGGGTGGGAAATCAAGCAAATGTATTAAAAGTGAGGGGCGGTATTCTAAAGACAAAGGGCTTAAAGAAATTGAATAAAATCAATATGGTGTGAGGATCAACCCCCTGTCCCTGTCCAATCAGAAATAGTGGTCCCATAATTCTGCAACATTTAGGGGAGGTACATGGGCGTAGAAGGGTATAATAGATATAGTATTAGCTAATTAAGTTAGTTCGAGGGAAGTTCGTGTTCGAGGAGAGATGCTAGCACAGACCAGGCTTTTGGTGCTAGACGAGCTGATCGATTGCAGACTGAACCGCTGTCCAGAGAGGTCCTGAGGTGGGGGCGGCGTAGTCCATTAGAAGGAAGTCACGGAAGAATTCGAGGGAAAACGAAGTACCAGAGAGGGGGAACGACGCAGGCGTCGTTGATAGAGAGGTCATCAGTCCTGTCCTGATCTGGGAGGAGGTCTTTGCTCTTCATCCTTCCAGGGTCCTATCTTTCCAACTCCTTGGCCAAGGGGTTTGGTTCTCGCACTTTTAGGTAAATATAAATGTAAACCTTAGTTGCGCTGCTGTCTCTATCTTCTCCTTTCCTAAGGGACCATCATTGATCGATAATTGATTATTATGCTTCATCCTTGATATACGATTTAAGTATCATGTGGTTTTGTATTTTACTCTGCTAAATCTTTAGATAAATATTTTAAAACTTCTTGACTCAGTGATTATTTCAGAAATTATGTATTGTATGGAACGTCACTCATTTTAAACTTCCCAATTAGCAAAGGGTCCATTGGTAAGTCATTACTCTTCAATCAGAAAAGTAATTGGTAGCAGGGATTTTGATAAAGAGTACAACTGACCCACCAGCGGAAATTGCTAGCGTAGTATGAATGTATGGGCCCAAGTGAGTATTTTGTGTATGAATGCTTGTTGCTAGTAACCCGCTGGATCAGTACCCCTGCAGGACCTGCGTGTTTGGATAACATATACTGCGGGCCTGGTGGCAGACTGACTCCGTGCACCCCCACCGTATATGTTAGCCTGGTTTGCATTAGCTAGCTCGCAGTGCCACTAGTGTCTCCTCTTATCGGGGAGAGATTAGCTTCTGGCAACCTTAGAACATGACAACCCTGATTCCCTCAGAATCGTGGAAACAATGTACTACCTTTCGCTCAGTCACTCATGCTCACTTATTCAGTTTGTCTCAGAGAGTTACACAGAATAAACAGTCGGGCGTTTCAATAAGTATTTATTGAACAGTTGTTATTCTAGTGTAAAATATATGTGCTGCGGTAACCAGCAGACAATAGCAGAGATATATTATCAGCAGTACGATAAAAGCAAAGGGATAGAACAGTTCTACCATATTGCGATAATCATGAGTACATACATGAGTATAAAAGCATTATGCAAGTGCGCGTACTCCTACGATGCCTAACTAGATGTACCTGTGTGTACCTAGCATATGTGTGTAGGTCTAAAAGCTAAGAGCCAAGAATCCTCCTAGGATTTAGTTGAACCCCCATACCTGAATAGAGAGAGTGTGGGACCCCGTCCTGGTCTCGAGTTGGACACCCCGTCAGGGCTGTGTCAGACCGCTGTCAGCTGGAGCGACTGCATGCAGGAGCCTCAGCGTCTCTGGTCAGTGTGTCAGCATGGAAGTCTCGGTTCCCTCTGTCTTACCGGGGCAAGATGTGGTGTATTTATACCCTAAAGAGTCTCGGTCCTCAGTATGGTTTGTATTGGACATGAGGAAGACGTCAGGGGTGAACTTTGTACATACATATTATGCCAGTGGTGTATTTTTAGAGAGCCATGCATAATTAATGAGTACAGTGTGGGCCTGTGTTTGGAAAAACCCTGCTGTATTCAAAACCACAGGATAGATAACGTTCAGCCCTCAGAGCTCGTTGTGTACTAGCTGGGACCAATGTAGGTGAAAGATCATGCCTATATAAGGAATCATACTATAAAAGGACATGTACAGTTGTGACCATAATTGGGCATATGCGGCCATGACCATGATTGGGCAAGTACGAATATGACCATATTAGTGTAAATATGAATACGTCCATTTTAGGGCATGTACGAACGGGTCTACATTAGGGCCTCTATGCGGGATGTAACACCCACTCCTCTTCCGAACTGGATAAAAATGACCATACTTAAAATCTGGACAATTTAAAAACATTTTTAAAAGCAAGTAAAAACATGGTTCTAAAAAATCGTAAAAAATTTTGGTGCTTAAAAAACAAAAAAGTTTAAATTCAGCTTTTCCTAGTTGCCACTTAAAAAACCAATATCGTCTCTCTATAGAAGTTGTATTACCATAAGCAGGAGAAGGCCATGCTTTTCTCAAGCGAAAGTGTCAATGTAAGAAAAATTTTCCAAATTTAGATCGTTTATTTTGAAACGAGTGAAGAAGCCGAATTCTTTCCCAGGACACGATGAGCCAATTCAAGATTACGCGTCCTGACTGGGAAGCTCAATATTATCGGTGTCAGCTGCTGTAGATGAAAAATCCAACGCCTCACAGAGAACGTCAATCACACATAGATGGAATGTAGTACTGCCAACAGTCGGTGCTGCGGCAGTTGTAACCTGGGTGCCTGTGGAAGAATCACCTAACCCAGCAGGAGCAAACGGCACCTGTGGATTCTCCAGGAATGCATTCATCAGGATCGGAAGCCGCTGAGAACAACGCAGAGCGTGGGCCTTTATGGGGTCCAGCATTGCATCCGTGTCCGGAGGCGCATCTGATGGAAATGTTAGACAAAGATCCAACGTGCATTCCTCTCCGCAGAACAGGCATCGAAGAACAGGTAAGATGCAGTCTACCCAGACTGGTCTAAATGAGAGAAACCAGGAGGCATTGAGTTCTCTCAGGCAGGAAATGCCCAGAAGTTGTACCATGCGTTCACGGTATTTCCGCTCCAGGAGCGTGTTCACCATTCCCTCGGGAAGTGGGCCGTCCATTGCGAAGCAGCAATCTTACAATCAGGAATCCTGCGACTAGGAACAGGATGAGCGGGAATCCTCCAAATACGCTTCCCAATATGGAGTGTATAAAATTTGGGTTCACTCCGAGGACTGTCTGAAAGGTGCTTACCAGTCCGGAACCTATGGTCTTAAATAGGTGTACAACTCCACTCGTATCAGACATATTGAAGATACGTCCCACCATTTCTGCTAAATGAATGGGGCAGTTTGTACGTAGGAGTGCCTGTATCTCGGTCGAGGTCCTTGCAACTTGAAGTTCATAGGTTCCTCGAGCGGAGGTTAAGGGCACGGGTTGCTGTAAAAGCATGGCTTTCAATCTGCTCAGAGTATCAAGCTGTATAAAAGAAACATTCAGCGAAGGCCATAGCGGCGCCTCCCCGACTGTGTTCAGTGGCGGAAACAATACTTGCATACAGCAAGTAACCCTGGAGTTAACAGTGACTAGATATGCGACGCCAGGAAGCATCCCACAGCAACCTTGATCATTTAACATTAAGTAACTCCCATTCAAGAGCAGCTGGAAAACCGGCGTGATCATGGCCGCTGGCGTCCCTGACATGTGACAAGATAAGTTCGCCACTGAACCACTGCAGGCTCCGTGTAGAGAAATATCCTGACACATGAGATAACCGCTTAAAGCGTTCTTGCAGTTTGTACCACTCAGATACACTTCTCGAGCCCCATTCCGGCATCGGTATCTATATGGTAACTTCCAAGTTGCCTTGATGTATCCCTTACCCATTTTCACATATTTGCCTGCCTGCCTTTGCTCAAGGCAATATTGAAACTGAAACGTAGTGACCGGCAGAGTGATTTGGCCATGAATTAGCCATTCTGTTGATGGTGATTCGGCTACAGTGAATGGTAACCTTTCCAGTTTCTCAATACGCAGCATTGTATATTTTGCTCCCCTTTGTGCCATTTCTGTCTGTTTATCAGTTAGATTGTATTCTGAGAACAGAGACGTGGTGTTTATAAAACGCCATGGCACATAGCCTGCACGCAAAGATTGCAGCGTCCAGCTTAACATCATAATAGAACGTAGCTGAGATTGCCTGTGTTGTAACAAAGCCAGATCTTGTTCTAATATGATGATCGCCGAGGACACAATGTTGCCTAAGGAGTAAATCCTGGAGGTCAAAGTTGTTAACCCATTATCCACTACAGCTAATGCCTTTTCTAAGTTAATACGGTCTATCTCCCGTATCCTTTCTGCGGCCTCTTGTTGGGATATTTTCCAGTTTTCATTATAGTAGGCATAAAGGCCTGCATATATGAAACGTTTCTGACGTTGTTTCCTGGGACCTAGTAGAAAATCTCTAAGATCCAAGTCAGGTGGGAGTAAGGTCAAGTGGTGCTTTACTTCTGTCAGTGTTGAGGTCTCTAGCCAATCAAGGCACAACTTCCCAACACTATACGATGTCACTACCCCTGGGTGTTGTCTTTGTACATAGCGTGGATCTGGCCTATGGATACTAAACCCTTCAGTTGTATTCATAAATCTCTGTTGACATTTGTTTGTGTCAATGGGCCAAACCAGCCATTCTGTCCAATCAGGATCTGATCTGTTGTACTGGAAAATGGCATCTAATTTCACCCCATGTGTAGTTGAATTCTGCCCCCCACCCATCTGCGATGGTGTTGGAAACCCGGTGTGTTAATTTCCTTGCCTTTGGCTAATCCAAGACAGGTTGTTTGTTGCACAGTTTCCTTCAGAAATAAAATCTGCTGCGGAATGAGGCATGCTCTAAAAAGTGCTTCTATTCCCTGGACTTGCCAGTCCCTCGAACCCCAGATTGATTTTAAATCTATAGTGTCCTTCCATAGGTCAAAACCCTGTTTAGACAACTGGTTCAGAAAGGATGCAGAGTAAATATGTTTGGTGTTTGTTAACATAATTTTCTGAGCTGAAATTTTCGCCACTTTATAATAAAATGACCTTGGGTCGGATGTGTTAAACCCTGAGAAGTATGTGAATTTCTGTGCAAATGCTTGTGAACTACTTTTTGGAGGTGTTGGGCAGTGTTCCCACTGGTGGTACTCAAATACATTTCTAGGTGTTATAGATTTGTGTAAGAAATGATGACCATATTGCAGGTAACAGTACAATGTATCATAGTCTGAAGTACCTTCTAACATTTCATTGTTCGGAAATGCAGCAGTTTTTTCTAAATCAGACATCATAGCATTTACAGTTTCAGTGTCCCAATCATCAGATAATGTACTGGAGGTAATGATATCACTTAAAGAAATTTTAAATACATGTTTTAGCTTTAAAAGTTCAGTCGGACCGAATACATTATAATCAACCTCGTCCCATACTATACCGTCCGGTATAGGAACTGCTGTAATGTTCACTGAAGACAAGTCTCTTGGTTCACGATGTGAAGACTGGTGTGGTTTTAAAATCAAATTGACTCTTTGGGCTGTAGAGCTTTGCTGGAGGTATCGTCCATTAATAAGCATACTAAAAGTTATTATTAAACCTAGCCAGAAAATGAAAAATAAAATCCCAGTGATATACAATAGTTCTATCCAAGGTGACACCAGGTAAGTCTTTCTAAAAAAAGTTCAAAAAGTAATTGAGTTTCTGTTGGAGTGATTTTTTGGCTGCCGTCGTTTCCGGCTCGCTTGGATCCAGTGAAAACGTATCAAAGTTCATGAAATAGCCAGAAGCAGTTCGATCAATTATTGGAATTGCATCGGGATTTGTTGAAGTTGGATTTTGCTCTTGATGAGGCATGTTGACATAGATGTCTGTATTAGGTCTGATTGCAACTTGGTTGTTAAGTTGATTTTCATTTTGAAGATGAATTTCTTGTTGAAGTGGAACGAGTTCCATAGCATTGTTGCTTAGTCCTTCATTCCGTACAGGTGGCTCTTCAAACGTGATGAGTCTTTCTGTTTGGACTTCTTGGATTGTAGCGAGAGGAGGGCGTCTGCTACTGTGGAGTCCACGAGGCCTACTGTTTAGTATCGGCCACATAGTGTGGTTTGATTAAGTCAATTGAGACGAATCTTTTCTCCTTTTTTCCGGCAAGAGGTGGCAGAAGTACAGTTCTTGTGCTGTGGATTGCTCGGACCGGTACAGTCTTTCTGTAGGATGGCCCAAATTCTTTCTTGTCAGCAATCTTCTCTCTGACTAGATCCCCGATTTTTGGGATCCAGATAGGTCTTGCTGTTACTGCCTTGACTTCCTCATGGGCGGCCTGTTTCTGGAGCACGTTACTTTGTTGTGTCCTGGATTCATTTAGATCCTGTAAAACAGCCAAACGATCATGGATATCAAATGGTTTTTCATCCGCCACTGTGCCTTCACAATCAAGATCAGGTACCCACATTCTTGTCCCAAATAGGACCTCGTAAGGAGTGACACCCCCTAGAGAGCTTCTTGGCTGATTATTTATCGCGCGCTTTACCCCATAAAGGTGATCGACCCATCTACCGCCCATGCCTAATACCCTGGCTGTTAAAGATTGCTTTAAGTCTCGGTTTTTCCTCTCCACAACAGAATTTCCCTCAGGATGGTATGGAGAGGAGTACCGCAATGCTACGCCCATTCCTTCCATGGCCTCTTTGTAAGCCCGAGAGCTAAATGCCGGACCACGGTCAGAATGTAACGTGCCAACTGCGTATGTGCCGATAAAGACTCGCAAATCTTTTATAACAGTTCGAGCGTCAGCCGAGCGCTGAGGCCAAACCCATAGGAATCTAGAGCAGGAATCCACTGTAACCATGATATATTTTTTGGACCCATCAGATTGTAAGGGTCCGCAGTGGTCCAGATATACACATGCAAGAGGTTTGTCTGATTTCAGCAAAGGTGTCTGTGCTGGGCGTGTTACGGTGGAGCCTTTCATCTGCTGGCAGATGTCGCATTTTAAGACATAGTCATTAGTCTGCTTTGTTAACCCTGGCCACCAGTAGCGCTGTTTCAGTAAAGAAATAGTCGCTGTGACGCCTGTATGCGCAGAACCCAAACCCTCATGTGCTGCTAAAATTAAGCCTAGCCTACGATCCATATTTGGTATTACTCTATCCCCCACTCCAGGAATCTGAGCATATGGAATGTTTTGTGCATCTAACTTGTAGGAGTACTTGAGTGGAAATTTTGTAGGTACTGCTGTGCTGCCTTTGCGTGAAACATTGACAGCTACCATAATCTTGCTGTCTACCCTCGTCTTTGAACGAGTAACTGCAGCTACGGAAGCCGTGCAAACAGCCCCCTTTGCGGCTTCAGCCAATGAATTCCCTTCAACGTGAACGCCATCACGCTGATGACTCAGTGTATGTATCACGTGAGGCCTTGGTAGTTCGTTTCTCAACTCCACTACCTGTTCCCATAGCATTTTATGCTTAATTGTGCCACCTTTTGCATCTTTGAACCCGTTTTGTTCCCAATGATGTAGATATTCATTGTACGACTGTACACAGTAAAAGGAATCACACACAATAAGTGTGGGGAATTTGTGATCCGTATTTATAAGTGCCAGTATCAGTGCTTTGAGTTCTGCCAACTGAGCCATGCAGTCTCCTAGAGATTGCGTTTTAGTGCAACTCGGATGGAACTTGCCATCGTGCATGCGACCTTTAACAATCGCACACGCCGCGCTGTAAGCTTGCTTACTCCCTGTGGCTGGTTGAGCCGAACCGTCAGTGTAAATAATGTATTCATACTGATCTAGAGGCAAAATTTCATTTGGTAGAGGATATTCTTGTTCGTATTGCAGGAATGCCTGTGTTTTTAAATTTGGATCAAATCTGTATTCAACATCCGTTGCAGTAAGAGAATTAACCCATTGTATCCATCTTGGATGTAAGGCTTTAGCATTTGGAATGCTAGCTTTTGTAACTGCTTCTAAAGCTGGTACTGGGGTCACGACAATTATGCGTTTTCCCTGAGCTAGAGCTCTTTCTCTTGCTACAGCGGTCTGAACTGCTGTCAAGATTTTCTCTGTTGAAGTGAAACGTATTTCTGCGTTTGTGTACAGGTGTGATTTGTATGCGATTGGTACTGTTTCACCTTCATTAAAAGTTAAATAAGTGTACCCGTATTGACCTGCTATGACTCGGATCACTAAGTTCTATGCGTTTACGCGTGTCTGTAAATGTTTAGAAGCTATCATGTCTTCCTGTAGGGAACGCAGGATATTTGTGTGTTCCTGTGTCCATTATTTGACTGAAAAGTCAGGTTTTATTAAGTCGTAGAAAGGTTTTACTCTTTCTGCGTAATCCAAAATGTATGTTCGACCAAAATTTAGGAATCCCAGAATTGATTGTAAATTCTTTAATGATTTTGGAGGTTGGAGCAGCGCACACTTTTCTAAAAAGTTAGCTGCCAGGGCTTTTTCCCTCACTTGACAGCTCGTATCCTAAAAACAGGACATTGAGGTGGGTAATTTTAGATTTTTGAAATTAAATTTATAGCTCTCAAAGGCGAATCCCATAATAATGGTGCTCACCCTGGTCAAGTGCCTCTTTAAGTCATCGTCCGTCAGATAAATATCATCCACATAGGACAATGCTTCTTCATCCAAATTTTGGAGTAACTCTGTTACCCTTGCTGAAAACAACCCCGGGCTATTCTTATACCCTTGGGGGAGTCGGCAAAATTGCCGCTGGGACCCTAATGCACTGAATGCGGTTAGATACCTGCTTTCAGGCGCTATATTTTGGCAGAAAAATCCATTTGAGATATCAAGTGTAGTTTTGTATTTTTTGCGCACAATGTTATTCATTAATGCGGCACTGTGTGCATTTTGAACTGCAAATGTTTTTGTGCAAGTGTTTAAATGTCTGTAATCTAAAACTAGATGATATGTATTGTCAGGTTTGGCTACGGGGAACAAAGGATTGTTCATAGGTGCAGTGCAATTTTCTATCACCCCCCGATATTCAAGTTGATCTAGGATCTCCCTGACTTGTTTTTTAGCTTCCTGCTTTATAGGGTATTGCCTTTGAGCATTTGGGGAAACTTTTAACGGGATCACGTGGTGGGTTGAATCCTCATCCCAACCAGCATGATTTTTGTATAATGCTAGAGTTAGGGCAACTGCCCACTCCTGCGCATATGCATATTTTAGGTGAATAGGAACTAGGTCGGAAAAGGCTGGAAAAATTATCGTTTCTCCCCTAGGGCACTCCATGACCAATGCAGGTGGCCAGTCTTGTTCTGCTAATAGAATGTCATAACCATATGACAGATTTTTCCAAAAGAGACCTTTAACTTTTCTGGGTTTGTCCCCCTCCATCCGGAGTGTTATTTCATGTAACTTATGTGGGACACTTACCCGAGTATCAGGTGTTTCCACCGTGATATACTCACTCAACTCCGCTGTCACCAGAAATTCCTTCAGGTTCTGGTGAGCTATCGTTACTTCTGCCGCGCTGTCTAGCATCGTCAGAGCCCATTCCCCGTTCAGAAGCTGTGTCCTCAGAATTCTGGGCATGTCTGATCTTGAGACCTGCTACCTTCTTCTTTTTGAACTGAGGTTTTGATTTTTGTTTATCTTCTTTTTTAGGTGCGTAGTCCGCAGCACGTTGCGTGTCCCTGGACTTTGTATGCTCCTCTTGTCTATGTTCTGACGGTCCTTCCCTCTCGGAGTTTCTTGATGAATCCTGAAAGGAACGAGAGGAACGAGTATCAGTATCCTGATACCTGTCAGGTTTTTTAATATTATCCCTATTCCTGAGGTTATACCTCCTTTCAGAGGGCTCCTGTTGAGGAGACCTACCTCTGGACTGAGATCTGGTGTCTTTAGACTTTTGTTGTTTTTTATTTTCCCACTTCTTTTTAGAAGAAGTAGGTGTCTGCTTTGTACTGTCCTTTTCAGGACTGCCCATCAGTTGTGGTTTTAATGCTTTCCCACCTAGACTGTCTCTGCCTAATTCTGCATATGCAGTTTCAATTATTTTGGGTAGTTCGTGTTGTTGATCTACTGGACTGAACTCCCTTAGGCGTTGACGGATCGCCACTGAAACTGCTTCCCCCTTAATGTTAGCAAATATTATGGCTGAGACCTGTTCAAAGTTGTTTAGCAACTTCATCCCTAAATTAAGGGCAGGCTCTGCTCCGTACTCATTTTGTATCTGTTTCAATACTTCAGGTACTACTGCTATTGACGGGATACCATGTGTTCTGGTATATATGACAGCAAAGACTGAACCCCAAGAGGTGCAGTCCTCTTCTTGTGGTGTCAGACCCATGGGCAAGCAGATTGTTAGAATCCTGTGTTTATCACTGGTTGTAGTATTCGGGAATACTGCTTCCAGCTGAGTTATTTTCTGAGCTATCCAGAATGGGATTTGTTTTCGTTTTGCTGGCATTTTGCCCATTATTGCGTGTAATGTTTGTGGAGTTATTTTATTAACTGTACCTTGGACTGGAGTATCTTGTGCTGCAGCCGGTGCAGGTTGAACTGTTAAAGTCCTCATCA